>RJWH01000079.1:1513111-1718567 GCA_004363575.1 Solenodon paradoxus | reverse complement strand
TGAGTGTGTGTGTGTGTGTGTGTATGTGTGTGTGTGACATGCTCACTCTCCTAGACCCAGCTAGTGTCTATAGCTACTTGGGTTTACTTGACCCTGTCATTCAGCAGCAGACTCATGTGCCGTGATTCTGCCAACTTTATCGGTTCAAGTAAACATGTATATATACACACACATACACACACACACATATATATGCATGGTTCAAATATATACAAAAAAAATACACCTGACATCCTTATACCCACCATCTCCCTGTACTAATTTTAACTTTTACCACATTGATTTTCAGGTTTTTAAACTCCCTAATTTAATTTCTCTCCCTTCCATAACCTACCCAGAGATAATGTACTATCATTAATTTGGATCATTCACTTCTACAAATATTTATGTATTTGTTTATGGCATATATCCATAAAAATAGTAGGATATTACTTTGCATGTTGTATAAAATATTATTATATGCTTCTTCCTTGTGGACCATGCAATGTTTGTTTAGTATTAGGTTTATTTAGTCATATTGATACATATAGCATAACTCATTTATTTTAATTACTATGTAGGATTTCATAGAATGAATATACATGGATATATTTTCCAATATTCTGTTTATGGGCATTTAGGATTTTCTTCTCTCTTTTTTTTGGGTCACTATTTTAAATTACAGGGACAGTTCTATTGCACATTGGCAAATGTGCATAGATTAGAAGCAGAATTGCTGTATTAAAAACATATATACCTTCAATTTCATAAAATATTGCCAGAATATGCTACAAATGAATGAATGATTTGCCATTCTTCCAACCATGTATGAAATAACGTACTGCTTTGAAGTCTCAGCAATGTTTCATATTATCAGAATAGTTTGTTCAAAGCAGGATTACTTCTTATTAGTGAGTTTAAATAACTGAATTTATTTGCCAATTGAGTTTGTTATTTCGTGAATTGTTTTATGCATAGCTTTGCTCAGTTTGGAGATGATTGTCTCATTGATTTCAAGGGACTCTTCGTAAAGAGATGAATAGATGATGATGATGATGATGGTGATGATTATTATTATGATGATGATAATGTATAGATGATAGATAGATGATATATATGTGGATGTAGATATTTGTAGGATATAAAATCTCATGAGTTATTATGCATTACTAACAGTCTTCTCAGAATTTGACTTTTTCTTTTTTTCTGAGAGAAGTTTCTTACTCTAATATTGTCAGTTTTCACCAATAGTTTATTTTATACTTTAAATATTATTTAAGAAATACTTTTGCTATGAAGTAATAAAGTTTTATCTCATATTATTTATTATTTGCTGAAAATTTCACATTGTTTCAGTAATTTGCTACTATTCAATTTTGTATATAGAGCAAGCATAGATTTAATTTGTCTCTTTCTCTTTCCTTCTTTCTCCCTTCCCCCTTACACCCTTTTTCCCTTCCTTCCTCTTATATCTGTAGCACTCCATTCATATGTGTAAAATGTCATCTTCTTGTAGAAATTAAATCATTATGGATCTGAAGTGACAGAGGAGTAACAGTCTCAAATGCTGAGGAGAAAGACTCCTTGTCTTCCTTCCCTGTTTTCATCCTTTCATAATTCCTTCCTCTGCTCATTCTTCTATTTTCCTTCTTGTTTTGAAAACTTTTTGTTCTAACACCTTTAATTTTATTTATTTGGATGCACCCTCGTGGAGTAGTTGTTAGGTCAGTCACCTCCAAAGAGCAAGCCATATACCCCTGGGTTTGAATCCTGGGTCCAGAAGGAAGCAACTAGTGTGAACAACTAAATAAAAATTAAGTAAGTGAAGATACTTCCTCTCTTCTCCTGCCTACCTGCCTGCTCACCTTCATTCCCACCTGCAATTTTCTTTAAAAGTGTTTCTTTGTTCACAAATGGTATTGAAACTTATTTTCCTTTCTCCTACTGTCTTTCTCAGGTTTGGTTCAGAATTATACTAGACTGATTAAATGAATTAGTGTGTAACTCTATTTCTAGCCTGCCATATTTTATATGACATCGGTAGAGATTACCTCTAACCATATGGATATTGTTGGGCAAATCTGGAGGTGAGCATATTTGGGAGAAAAGATTCCATCAATTAGTTTTTGTAATTGTCATTTTGATTCAGGTTTTTACTTTATATCCTTGTTAGTCATATTCAAGTGTATATGTAATGTTATTGAAAGGTTTCCCTTATAATTTATTAAGTCACTGTGTGATGAGTTTTTGAACCTTTTATTTCTAATATTGTTTATATAGGACTTCCCTATTTTATTTGATCATATGATCAGAGTTCTGTTCCTTTATTTTTTTCAAATTAATTGGTATTATTTATTTTTTCTTGATATTCTAGCTCGTTTTTCTCTTTAACTGCTTAATTTATTTTTAGAAATTGCAATAGGTTTTTTCTAGTTCATTTTCCAATTTTTGAGTTGCATGAATGGTTTAGTCTATGGTTATCAAATAAAAGTTTCCTCTTAATGATGCTTCAGTTATATTTCACAAGATTTAATTCCAAATTTAGTATGTAGTATTTATTTTTTAAGATCGATGTATATTTATGTTAATTTTCTAAATTCTGGTAACATTTCTGCTTTCTCCTATGAGTTGTTTAGAAGCAGTTTTATTTTGTATAATTTCCAAGTATATTTTCTAATTAATCCTCTATAGTTACATTCAAGTTTTTTAGATGTGTTAATGAATACAACATACATGAGCTGAATTTTGTGGTAGTCTGTGTTGTTTTGTTTTGTTTTTTGCAGATAGGTTTTTATAATAGTTAATCTGTTGCAAATATACTTTCTGGACACAGTAAATTTTTTTAAAGTATAGTTGTCTATTTGTCAGTTTCCTTTTTTCTTCAGTGTTTGCTTTATACACTATGAGGCTCTAATGTTTGTTGTATCTAAATTTAATATAACGTAATAATATAATTTTGACAACTATTTCCTCTTGTTATTATGTATTGACTCTATTTTACCCTTTTATCATTAGGCTTAAAAATTATGTCTGATGTTACTATCACTATAAATACCAATATTTTTATTATTGTATGCCTTATATATGTTTTCCCATTTTTAAATTTTTTTTTATTTTTATGTTGTCTGAAGTTTTTTTGTGCCTTAAAATGCCATATAGATCAGTTTTACAGTTATATGGGCATATAACAAGCTTTGTTGTGGTAGCTTCTAAGTAAGCAAGATTATTTCATTAAAATTTATTGTTAGTTCTTATGTATTTGGATTTAAATTTCTTGAGTTTCTTGCTTCCTTTTACCTACTTTCTCACTTTCTTTTGTACATGGGTAATATCCTTTAATTCCCCTTTAGGGGATATAATTTCATAACAAAATATGTACATACATACTACTTATTACTATTTTTTTTAGTTTACTGTACTGAAAATTGTGTTTTTCACAAAATATGAAATATTTTCAATTATAGTGATTTTCAGTATGGACTCATTTTTTATTCTCTATTTTTTTTTCTAGAAGTGTTAGAATCATTTAGTTCCAGGATTCTTAATTTTTCTTTCATATTTCCTATCACTTTTCTTTCACAATCTTTCAGTTTCCTTGTTTGTCTAATGAGATGTTTAAAAACATGTTTTTTATTTCTTATTTTAGAAAATGTGATGCAATTTTTGTTCAAAAAATAAATCTTTTTATATTCAAATTTGCTAGCATTATTGTTTTTCAGTTTCTCATTCTATATCTAATTCATTTATATGCACTTACATTATACACTTGATTTTATTTTAGAAAGTAAAATCATATGATAATCTCAGTTGATAAAGGAAAACATTTCAAAAATAATCCAACACCAACCCAGGATTAAGACACATAGAAAATTACCAGTAGAACAATGTTTTTTTAAATGTTACACTATTAAATACAAAAAACAAACATATAGATAGCATCATGCTTAATATATAAATAATAATATAAAATAAATAATATATAAAGACTGAATGGTTTTTCCTCAATTAAAAAAAAGACAACAATTCAACATTGTACTGAGATGTAATCTAGTTCAAAAGCATATAAAAAAAAGGGTGTAGACTAAAAAAAGATAAGATGGTCTATATACCATGACAAAAGTTACTAGAACTAATTAGTAAGCTAAGCAAGTTTATCAACTGCTATTTTCAAAAATAAGTTATATTTTCATAATTTGAATAAAGTTTGAAATTATATCATCAAAATCATAATATTCTTTGAGATAAATTTATTAAAATATGTGGAAGAACTTTTAACTGAACATATTAAAAGATTAAGAGATTCAATACTGTTCAAATGTCTGTTATTCCCAGATGAGCTAACTGTATATATTGTACAATCCTAATCAAAATAGGAATATTATAGGAAATATCTACGGCAGAGAAAGATGAAAACAGCATTATAAAGATGCAATCAACAAAATTCAAGCTAAGAAAAAAACTACAGAATAAAAGTCAGTTTTAAAAATATATATGAAGGATAGAAATATGAAGAGACTAAGCATTGGATTAAAATTTGTAGGTTAAAGCCTATAAATCCAAAGAGATGATATATATCTGCTGAATGCATTGAGTTTGAGTTCATAGTATCTCAATTATAATTTTTAAATAAAAATTAAGATATTGAAAAATATTAAGAAATATTTTCTACAAATCTGTGATGTGCTGGAGCCAGATTGTAATGACTCACAAAATCTGATTTGTGAACATATTTTCCCAACTTCATGTTCAGAATCATCACACTGGTAATTTGAAAAAAAAATGAAATTTTGTTAATGAATCATAATAGCAGATGGTTTTGTTTTTTTTTTTAAGAACATTATTTTGGAAATACATGTTGAAATATGTGTTGATAAATTGATATGATATCTGAAGTTCTCTAGAAAATAATCTGATGCTTAGGAGGTATGGATATGGGTATAAATGAAAAAACATTACCCATGAGCTAATAATTATGTAAGCTGAGTATTGGGTAAATCAAGCCTTTTCAACTTTTAACTTTATTGTGAATATATTAAAAATTTCCATAATAAAAAAATTATGCTTGTCCATATGAGCAAAAATCATTTGTGCTTGATATGTACAGAGTGAAGGAAACTAGACAAGACCTAAAAGTCATTCAAGAATAATTTTAGAAAGGAAGAAAATCTTGCCTTCTTTCTTTTGGTGGTCTTGTTCCTAAATAACCTGTGAGTGTGTTTATTATTTTGGTACAGTGGCATGAGATGAAGACAAAGTAATTAATCTTCAGGTAATATTGAGTACCATTTGTGAAAAGACTGCAAGAAATTTGTACGAATATATTCTGAATATATCCCTAGAGTACTTGTGTTTATCTTATGTTAAGGGTTTTTATTGTAATTATTTTTAAAGAGAAATCTTGCCCTAAAGAATATTCATTAAAAGTATAAGCAAAGATACTAATAAATGTTTCTTTAAACATAATTTGGAAAAATTTTATGAAAGAGTTATATCAATGTGGTTTCCACTCATATAAATGGGCGCAATAGGAAGCAGTGATCGATGTACCTGTAAAATGAGTATTATTAATAACAAATTTGTATTTTTGATTAAAGTTGTAATTAAATTTTATGTTATCAAAAACATTTGAATTTTTTTCTAATCTTAGTACAATTGAATTAAGAACACCAGTTATAGCTACAATGAGGTTTATGAGCTTTCTTTCTCAAATTGCAGAAATGTTCATCAGCAAGCTGTTAGCTGATGTGACCTTAGCTTTACAGAAGACATTCCAAAAATAAAACACACTTTCAATGAGTCATGAAAAAAAAATTTTCCCCGGGATGTTGCATGGATTTTAAAAGAAGTAACTCTTTCCTCTGATGTAGTCAATTGCAATTGTATCTATTTTTCTACATTTTTTATGCTGTGTGGTTACACCCCCATGCACACACGAAAGTTTGTGTTAAGTGTGTTAGCAGTTCTAGCAAATTAGCTATTTTTCTCAGCTAGAAAGATTTTAGGCAGAATTTACTGTGCTACATCTTTACTTATTACTCCAAAAGTTTTATTTCTTTTATATCATTTCTAAAAGTCCATAACTTTAGCCAAAGTTACTGGAAAGTTTTCATTCCAACTTTTTAACTGGGTCTTTGTTAAATACAGTATCTGTTCAATAAAACCTTATAAGAAACTGTATTTAAAAAAAAAAACTGTGGATTGATCTTTAGTTATAACTTTGGCCTTTGTGATTGTAACCTCAGAAATAATGTGGTGGTGTGCTTTTATGTGCTCACTGTTTTTTTGTTTGTTTGTTTGTTTGTTTTTAAACAAGTCTTTCGCTTCCTCCAGGTCACAGGATGTTCCTCTCTACATTATAGCTATACCTATATCTACTTGGAGTCCCTTATTACAGATGTTGAAAGCAGGAATTTTGTTTTCCTCCATGAATTGAATTAGTTTTAATATGATTATCGAACACTCTATTTTCCCCATTGATTTATGATAGATTTATACATAAATCTAGCTCTGTAATCTCGAGTGTCTTCCCCCACCCCATCCCCAATGGTTCGTTTATTTATATTTCATCATATATATGTGCGTGTTGGTTTTTTTTTTTTTTTTTTTTTTTTTTTTTTTTTTTTTTTTTTTTTTTTTTTTTTTTTTTTTTTTTTTTTTTTTTTTTTTTTTTTTTTTTTTTTTTTTTTTTTTTTTTTTTTTTTTTTTTTTTAAGAAAGGTGCAGGCAGGAATGAAGGTGAGTATGCAGGCAGGCAGGAAGAAAGAAAGGAGAAAGCATTTCAATTTTTTTGTTCAGTTGATTGTTTGTTCCCCCTGGGCCAGACCTGGGCCACAGTCATAGCTCCTTGGAATGTATGTGGATTGTGCTCAGTAGGAGGCTCTGATCTAACTGCTGCTCCACCAGTCTGCTCCACCACAGTAGGTTTACTACTATGATTTTGGAGTATTTTTATAATCTAGTAGAGCAAGTTCCTCATAGTTCATTTTCAGAGCCAACGTAACTACTCATGGATTTTTATCATCTATGCATTTTAAAATGTTTATCACATTCTTTTAAAAAATCTCCTGGGATTTCAGAATGATTTGAAATTCTAATGTATGCATAAATTATTTTCTTTACAGCATATATAACTCTTTTGTTAGAGATGCCCCAGTCAAAAGCATGACTATTTTTCAAAATTTATGTTATATTCTTTCACATAGTTTCAGCATTCTCTTTAAATATTAGGTTTTGAGTAGTCTTCGTTAATGTACTTACAGCATATGTTATAGGATCGCTCAACCCGCACCCAGTTTTGAATACCATCTTGTTCTATTGTTTATATTGAGTAGATGTATCTGATATTTTTTGTTAAATTTGACTCAATCTAAAAATTTTGCTAATCTACCCTATAATCTTTAAATATTAATTTTATTGCTTTTTCTGCATAATCATGCTATTTGCAAATCCTAATATTAATCATTTTCAATTTCGATAATTCCATTGCTTTTTATTTCCTTATAACATTGTCTGGAAATTCCTATGCATTAAATAATAGTAGAATTTTGGCATATATATTATATATGCACATATATATTATGTATACATGTATATATTATGTATATATGTTAATATTGCATATACATACATATATATTTAAAATCAAACAGAAGTCCACTTCTATGTGTAGTATCCTCAAACTGTTATGTCCCTTTATGCTGATAAATAAGTATTCAACTGTTTCAGATAATATTTTATACATTCTTGGATTTATATAGCTAATATTGTATTTAGGAATTTTACATTTTTATTCATGAGTGAATGGCTTATGGTATTTTTTCATTTTAATGCTATCCTGTTTTGCAATTGAGATTACATAAACCCATGAAGTGAGTGATAGCTTTCACTCTTCACCTGTGTTTTACAACTAGTAAAAATAAGAATTAACAATACTCTTATTCTTTGTATGATACTGGATTATAAGAGCTAAATCCTTTACCATTTCAGCTTTTAATAATGCTTGATCTGTTTAGGTATTATTTTTCCTTCCTGTGTCACTTTGTGCATTTTAAGCATTTTGCAACATAGAATAATTTTTTATAATTTTAAAGAAATTAAAATTCATATGTTCATAATACTTAAAAATTATTCTGACTAGTGTTTTCTAGTAATTTGTTAGTAGTGTTGTTGCTATTTAATTTTTCTCTTTGTCACACTTGCCAGAGGTTTGTCTTATTAATATTTTAGAGCAATGATTCTATTCTTTTATTTTGATTTTTAATTTTTTTTTCGATAGCTTTCGCTCTTTTCTTTGTAGTGGCCTAAAATTTTTATATCTTTGGATTTTTTTCAGTTTCTTTATAATTCCTTTATATGAATAGTTAACTAATTTCATTTTCAATCTGTATTTTTTCCCTGTTGAATATATTTAAAATTATACTTAGGTACTGCACATATGCTTCCCTCCTCTGCTTCTGAATATAGTGTTCTATATTTATCTAATAATTTCAGCTTGTTAATTGTATTACTCATATTACCTATATTTATGTTCATTTTAGTTTATTAAAGGAATTGTTAAAATTTTAAACTATATTTGCTGACAGCTATTTTTTAATGTATTTAACATATTTTATTATATACCTTTAATTTTATTATATGGATATATGTCTGTAGTGGTTGTATATTCTATTATTTCCTTTTTGTTCATTTTGGTTTGTTCCTTATGTCATTTGCCTTAAATTTGCTTTGAATGTCAGATATTAAGATTACTTTTCCAACTTTGTTTTAATTCATGTTGGTAGTATTTATTGAAGTGATTTGATTTATAAAATAATATAAACTAATATGTGCAAGTTCACCATTCCTCAAATACGTGCAACACACCACATCCACCACCAAATTACCAAAAGTCCTCTAGTGCTATCCACTAGACTTCTATCGCTACTTGTTCCTGCCTCTGATGTCATCTTCCACTGGTAACCTCAGTTCTATTGTAATTGTCCAAGTGTTTGTTTCTTTTTTATCTGTTCATTTGCTTTGTTTCTTTATATTCCATATGTGACTGAGATCATCTGGCATTTGTTTTTCTCGTTCTGACTTATTTCACTTGGCATTATCTCCTCTACTTTCATCCATCTTGTCATAATAACAGAAGTTCTTATTTTTTTAGAATTGTGTAGTATTCTGGTGTGTGTTATATACAACATGTTCTTTAGCTATTCATCTGATAATGGACAATTAGGTAGTTTCCAATTCTTGGCAATTGTAAATAATGCTGCAACAAACATGTGGATGCACATAATGCTGTGAATTTGCATTTTTGTGTTTTTTAGGTAAATACCCAAATGTGGGGTGATGATTATATGAGATTTCCATTCTTAATTTTTTAAGGAATCTTCATAGTGTTTTCCATAAAATTTATATCAATTTACACTCTCACCAAAAGTGTTAAGGATTTCCTTTTCTCTGTATACTGCCCACTATTTGTTATTTCCAATCTTTTGGATAATAACCATGCTTACAGGCGTAAGGTAAGATAGCTCACTGTGGTTTTGAGGTACATTTCCCTAATAACAAGAATGGTGAAACGTTTTTTCATGTGCTGGTTGGCCATCCGTATGTCTTCTTTGGACAAATGTCTGTTCAATTTTTCCCATTTTTTAATTAGATTGTTGGTCTTTTCTATACTTGAATTTTATGAGTTCTTTATGTATTTTGGATATTACACTCTTGTCAGATGTACGATATGCAAATATCTTCTGACAATCAGAAGGATGTCTTTCTGTTTTGGTATTGTTTTTTTCCACTGTGCAGAAGTATCTTAGTTTGATGTCGCCCCATTTGTTTGTTTATTTATTTGTTTGTATCCCTTATCCCTGGAATGGAGTCCCCAAAGACCACTCTAAGGCCTATGTCATGATACTTATTGTAAATATTTTCTCCTAAGTATGTTATGGTTTCCAATCTTAACATCCAAGTCTCTGATTCATTTTAAATTCAATTTTGTGTTTGGTGTTAGCGAAGTTTCATTCTCTGCATGTAACTATTCAGATTTTTCTACACCATTTCTTGAAAAGACTTTCCTTTCTCTATTGTATGCTCTTGATACATTTGTTGTAAATTATCTCATTATATATATATATATATATATATATATAGTCTTTCTGTGATTCAGTTCTAGTCTACAGATCTGTGTATCTGTTTTTAGTTCATTATCATGCAATTTTGATCACTATTGCTTTGTAGTATAGTTCAAGGTCTGAGAATGTGATACTGTCAGTTCGTTGTTTTTTCTCATTCACTACTTTGTCTATTCAGGGTCTTTTGCGATTTCACACAAATTTAAAAATTTGTATTCTCTTTTCTTGATAAATGTCAGTGGGATTTTGATATTAACTTGTGTATTGCTTTAAGGCATATGACCATTTTAACCATGTTAATTCTTTCCAACCATGGACATTAAATATATTTCTTTCTCTTTGTGTCTTCCTCTGTTTCTTTTAAGAAAGTGTCATAGTTTGTATTATATAGGTCTTTCATCTCCTTTGTTAGCTATATTCCAAGGTATTCATTTTATTTTGTTTCTATTGTAAATTAATTTTCTTGATTCATTTTTTCTGTCTTATTGTTTGCATATGAAAATGCAGCACATTTTTGTGTTTTTATTTTAGCCTGACACTTTACTAAACTAATTTAATAATTCTAACTGTTTTTTCATAGTCATTAGGGTTTTCTACATATATTATAATGTCATCTGCAGTGAGTAATAGTTTTACTTCTTTTCCAATTTTGATACCTTTTATTTCTTCTTCTTGCCTAATTACCCTAGCTAGGACCTCCAGTATAATTTTAAATATCAGTGGTGATACTTAGAGGAAATGCTTTAAGTTTTTCACCATTGAGTATGATCACTATACATTTACCACATATGACCTTTATTATGTTAAAGTATGTGTCTTTCATTCCAAGTTTATTGAGAGTGTTCATCATAAATGGATGGTAATATTTTATAATACATGTTCTTCATCTATTGATATGATTATATACTTTTCTCCTTACTTATGCTGATGTGGTATATTACATTAGTAGATTTATATATGTTGAGCCATCCTTGCATCCTCAGGGTAAATTCCGCTTGGTTATCATGGGTAATTCTTTTGATGTATGTTGGGTTTGGTTTCCTAATACCTTGTTTAGGATTTCTCCTTCAATATTCATCAGAGATACTGATCTGTAATTTTCTTTTCTTTGTGATATCCCTGTCTGCTTTTTGTATCAATGTAATAGCCTCACAAAGAGTGTTTGAAAGTGTTCCCTGTTCTTCAATTTTTTGGAAGAGTTTGAGAAGACTAGGTAATAATTATCAGAAAGTTTGGTAATACTATTAAACCCATCTGGTCCTGGGATTTTTTTTTTTTGGTGGGGGGGTTGGAATTTAGATTAGTTCTTCAGTTTCCTTCCTGTGATATGTCTGTTCATATTTTTCACTTTTTCCAGATTCTGTCTTGGTAGGCTGCATGATTCTACAAATTTGTCCACCATCTGCTTATTGCCCATGTCCAATTTACTAACATAGAACTGTTTATGGTTGTTTCTTATGATACATTGGCTTCGTACTTCTGAAGTATCAATTTAACTGTTGCTCTTTCATTTTTAATTCTTGTTATTGGGTTTTTATCACTATTATTTTTTCATAGTGGACCTAGTCAAAAGTTTTGCCAGCTTTGTTTACTCAAAAAAACAACTTTTGGGTTCTTTGCTCTGAAATGTCTTTCTGATTTCTATTTCACTTATTTCTGCTCTAATTTTTTATTTATTTCCTCCTACTATTTTTTTACTTCAATTTTTTTTCTTGTCTTATTGTAGGCTTAGAGTCTTTATTGCACTTTTCTTGAACTAGGTCTGGATTGCTATAAACTCCCCTCTAAGTTCTACTTTTATTGCATCCTATAAGTTTTGGTAGCTTGTTTCTTTATTCTCACTTGTCTCTGAGTACTTTCTAAATTCTCCTTTGATGTCCTTTATCCAAAAATCATTTGAAAATATGCTGATTAGCTTCCATATATTATGGAATTTTCCTTTTGTGCCTGATTTTTTGTTTCATACCATGTGATTGGAGAAGATGCTTATTATGATGTCAGTTTTCATAAATTTTTGACTCTTGTTTTATTTCCCAACTTATGGTCGATTCTTGGGACTGTTCCATGAACTCTTGAGAAAATATGAATTCTGCCATTGTTGGGTTAAGTGTTCAGTAAATACCTATTAAACTCATCTGTTTTACTTTGTCATTTAAGGTTGTAATTTCCCTGTTCATGTTCTTTCTAGCTGATCAATCCATTGTTGTGAGTGGGGTATGAATACTCCTACTGTATTGTTGTTGATATCCCTGTTTAGTTCTGTTAAAAATTGCTTTATTTATTTTGCTAGTCCTTCATTTGGTACATATATATCATAAATATTAGTAAGAGCTATGTCTTCTTGCTCAGTCGTTATGTAATGTCTATCTCTCTTGTTTTTGCCTTCTTTAGCTGGGAGTCTATTTTATCTGATATAAGTATGTCTGTCCCTACTTCTTTTAGGTTACTATTCGAATGTAAGATTGTCTTCCAACTATTGACTTTGAACCTACATTTATCTTTCAAAATTAAGTGAGTTGCTATGTGCCCTATGGAGTAGCTATTTGATCAGTTGGCTTAGGCTAGCACAGTCCAAATACATCCCAAGGACCTAGGACCTTAGCGGGGGTTGGGGGGACAACCAAGATGAGCAACTAAAATAAACTAAGGAACTCCCTCCCCTCTCTTCCAGCCTACCTCTTGTCATCTTCACTCCTCCCTGCACTTTTCCTTAAGTTAGATTAGTTTCTGTAATGTAGCAATGCAGCGGAAAGTTGGGTTATGGTTTTTATTCCATTTGGCCACTCTATTCCTTTTGATTGGTGAGTTCAATCTATTCACATTTAGGGTGATTATTGCCATGTAATTGTTTATTGCCAATTTGTTAATTGTCTTCTATGTCTTGCTTTAGACAGTACATTTGTTCTCTTATTCTCTTCTTAGGTGCTTTGAAAGCAGGTATGTTGTGTTTGGTGTCACTTCATTTTCCTTTTTGTTTGTTCTATGGATTTATGTTTTGAATTTACACAGTTTTATATAAATGTGTCTGTGCTTATAATATACTAAATTGAAAGTAAGTTAGTCTTGAGCTTACTCTTAGACCACATTTTTACTTTTCTCTTACATTTTTGATGTATTGCTGCTTCTAGCTGAGATTTCTTCTCATTTTATAGAGCTTCCTTTAGTTTTTCTTTTAAGACTTTTTTTTTTTGTGGTGATGTTTTTCTGTTACTTTTGTTTGTCTGTAAAGTTCTTTATCTTTTCTTCAATTCTAAGTTTTAGTCTAATAAGGTAGAATAACCTTAGTTGGAAATACTTTTTTTCAGGCACTTTGAATATATCATGCCATTCTTTTTGGAGTTTGAAATTTCAGCTGAGTAGTGTATCAACAGTCATATGAGAACTCCTTTGTATTTTTTTTTTCTCTAGCTGCTTTTAAGATTCCCTTTTTATTTTATATTTTTGTCATTTTAATGACAATATGTCTTAGTGAATTCCTGCTTGTGTTCTTTTGTGTGGAACTCTTTGGGCCTTCTGAGTCTAGAGATTTGTTTCCTTCTTCAGGTTAGGGAACTTGTCAGTAATTATTTCTTCAATACAATTTCTGCCCCCTTTTCCCTCTCCTTCTCCTTCAAGGACCACTATGAGGTAAAAGTTGTTCATCTTGATGTCAACCAATAAGGCGTGTGTGTTGTCGTCATTTGTTTATTTGTCACTTTTTCTGGTTTGTTTGGGTACATTCCATTTCCCTATCTTCTGGCTCACTATACTGATCAGAGGATTCATCTAGCATACTGTTGAGCACCTCTTTTATATTCTTCAGCTTATCTATTGTGTTCTTTAGTTCCATGACTTCTGTATGGAAATACTTCATGTTTTATCTGTCTTTATTATAGTTTTCTTTGTATTCCTCCATTATTTTTCTGATCACAGTGAGTGTTATTCAAATGTTTCTTTAAAGTTTTTATTGATTTATTTAATCTGTTGCATTCAGATTTTCTCCTAGGGTTTATTTTGGTCCATCATTTTTGTATGTGTCTTTTTGGTCTGTTTGGCATTGTGTGTTTATTTCTTTGTGTTAGAAGGCCTTCTGTTACATAGAAGTAACTTATGTTCTCAAGTTACATAGTATAGACCTTGGTGTTGGTCTGGAATCCTGAGATTTATTTAGTTGTGTGTTTTCAAAACTAATAAGGTTTATTGAAACTCTACACTCAGTCCTATGTTAGGTCTGAGAGTACAGCCTACAGGGTTGGAGTTGGCATAAGAAATGCAGTTTTTTTTCCCCTAGAGACACAAATATGAACAAGATACAAGGAGACTCAAAAGTTGTGGGCCTGGTCCATAAGCAGACCACAATTCCAACAGAGACCACAGGAGAGAGTGCACTGGGAACTGCTTATAGCAAAACATAATCCCATGTGAAAATTCCTCAGTCCTCTAGAGGAGTGACAGTCCCAGCAGGGGGCTGCAAACAAGCCTAGGTGCTTGAGGGTGGACATTTTACCAACCAGTTAGCAAAGCTAATTAGCAGAAGCCCCAGTTGGGTCAAAACTGCTGTTTCAGTGAAATCCAGTTATCCTCCCTGAGAGCACCAGAGAATTGAATGCATCTTTCTAAGAACCACTCAACTATCTGCCCTGGTGTTGCACATCTGACTGTCTCTAGCAGCCTGTGGAAGTATGACTGTGAGTATCAACAGTTCAACACAATTGAATATGGAATGATGGAAGGGGTAGGTGTTTCAGTCAATGACTTTCCTACAGGGTTAGCCTCCAGTGCCCACATCACACAAAAGCAGCATCTTGGTTCATGATGAGGCTATGCCTCTTTCTACTACATGCCAAGATTTTTGGTTCAGTGACACAAAATTACTGTCCGTGTATGGGGGCTACTGCTGAAGAGAACAAGCTCTAAGGAGAATGTCCATATTACTTGTCTCTCCCTATGTCCTCAGGGTATCCAAACTGGGCAGTATGATTCTAAGGTAGATCTGCTTCTTCTACTGCTTATGGAGATTTGTGTCCTTTCTCTTTGTGGTTTTGCTGCTCCCCATTTCTCTCAAAGTTTGTAGCTGCTAAACAGTCATAGTTTTATTGTGTCTGTGGGGTGGAGGCAAGCTCAAGATCTTAACAGTCTGCTATTGTGGAATTAGAATTTGTTTGGGTTCTTTTTTTTTTTTTTATCATTTTGACTTTTCTATATCCTAATGTCTTAAGTATGTACCTTTTGATGAAATACTAGTAAATATTATTTGTCTAATCTGAAAATCTTTATCCTTTAGTTAAGATATATATATGTTTTTTATTTTAATTGCTCTTATTTCTTTCATTTTATTTTCATATATATCAGTCACTTCCTTTTCTGTTTTTAACTGGTTAGATGAAGTTTTATTAAATTGTGTAAATGTTTATTCTTCTATTATTGTTTATTTAGTGATTATCCATAAAATCCATACTGATAGTCCTATTAACTTAAAAAATGTTTCATCATTCATATCTTCCTTTAGGAAAAAAAAAACAAAAAACATTTTCGTTTGCACTTACTGCTCTCTTATCCCTCCACCTCTTCAGTTCCCAAGTAGGTAATATTACCTTGCCTAGAATTTTATATTTTGAGGCTTTATTAATAAACATTTTATGGCACTTCTTTTTATCTATTTTACAAAATAATTGATCTTTATTTACTTCCTTCATTTATAATGCCCTCTGTATTTACTACCTTTCAGTGTGGATACTTACTCCAAGAGTTTTTGAAAGTAGACTTTTTGGACATCTTAACATAAGAATCTTTATTATGACATCTCATTTAAATGGTCATTTGACTATATAAACCTTGGTTGATTTTTTTCTCCCACTTTTGAAGTCCTAAAAAATTATCGCTTCATTTTTTTCTTGTATGCAACGTTGTTAAATATATATATATATATATATATATAATTAGTATGATTTCTGGGTTTGTAGTTAATCTGTTCTTTTTTTCCCTAAATATTTTTAGAACTTTTCTTTTTATTTTCTTGCTCTCATATATGAAGATATGACTACTTAAATTAAACGAACAGCGTATGAATTTTTGTACTGACAGTTAATCTGTTTTAATTCTTAGAAATTTGGTATCTTCTATCTCCTTTTGAGATTTGAGTTATCTGGTTATGTCATCTCAGTCTTATACTTTTCTCATAGATTTCATTTTATTACTATTCATTTTCATTAAAAATTTATTGCAATCATCTTCAGTTTTTCTTACATTTAAAGTTTGTATAATTACTTGCTAGGGTATATAATTATTTAGCCATATATTTTTATTACAATATTAAATATTGTTATGATTTTTTAATAGAGGTGATAAAATAATTATTTGAAAATTTATAATACTTACTCTTTGTTTTAGCAAAAATGTAAACTTTTCTTAATGCTGCTTCTTGTATCTTTGAATTTAGTGTGAGAATTTTCACCTCTCAGAGAACACAATAATTAAAACATATTAATTATATGCTTTGAAATTTAGTCAGAAATGAAGAGCTGGTAAGGCAACTCAAAGGCTAGCTGAAGCATATCTGGGCATGATTCCATTCTGTTTTCCCACCTTCCCTTAGTGGGTTTTGAGATCAAGTAGAATAGCTAAAGAGAGAGTGATCAGTGGGTATTTTCTCTGCAATGCCACTTAGGAAAGAACCTTAGTGTATGTGTCTTATAGTGTTTTTAGCTTACACAGACATTAGGGTAAGTGGGAGAAACTGTAGACTTTTTCTTTTCTCCTTTTTTCAGATGTCTTTTCCCACATGTATAGGTGTGTTAGAACCAGTTAACTAATATAGAGCCAATTTTTAGATTTTTAAGAATTTTGTCATCTAGTTGTTAAAAATCATTTAAGATATCTTTAAAAGTAAAACCATTTAAAATGCCAGCCATTATTGAATTTTAATTTATAAAGTCTTATAATTGAAAATATTTTATAAGAAGTAATAAATCCTCACACTTATTACTCCCTAATTATTTCTCCCATTTTACTCTTATACTCTTGAGGTTATTTGCATCTATTGTATAAATGTGGAAATGCATTATCTTATGTGTGTTGCTATACATCTCTTCCCAATGTAACATTCCTTGATATCATGTTTAGTATCTTGAACTGGGTCATAGTGTCATCATTTACATCTCAAAAATTAGCAAGTGCTACAAATCTAAACTTGTTTTATTGTTCTGTTGACTATTGAAATTTAAGAAAGTGATAGGGGAAATGCTCATAATGCAGTTTATACATAAAAGTGTGTAGTGCCTGTAGTCATTTTATTGTGATTAGCACAAAAATTTAGTAAATGTTCTCCTTGCTTTCACAAAGACATTGATAACAGCAAAGACAAGTGAGGTTCCTATGCATATTATAGTTGTTTCACTTTCATCTTACTAATTAACTTAAATAAAAATGTCAGCCAGCATTCAGGTTGGAACTGTGCTCATTCATCAACTGCAAACATATTTAATTGGCTATGAATATCAACATTTAGTAAAATTCAACTAAAGTATTCTGTGTGAATCAATTGACTGTGGCATTTACAATAGAGTAGTGTTTGCTTTGTTATTATTTAAAAGTTATATTTCATAATCATTATATCATAAAAATAATAGTCAACTTACATTACACACACACACTCTCACACACAAGTGCACATGTACCCACTTTTTTATGTTTTTGAAGATCTGATTGTTAAATGCTGGTTGTTAACTGCTTATAAACATACTGCTGCCCATATAGAATAAGTCTCAGATAACTCAGACTATTTCTCCACACTACGATATATTCTTTTTTTTTCTTTTTTAAAATCAAACGTCCAGGCATTTTAAGTACAGGGGAGAAAGGAAGGAAAACTTGTAGAGAATTTGCAATTTTAGTTGGTCTCCTGTACTTGACTGAAAAAAGATTCTGCCCTGAAAATCTTCCCTGGGGCTATATAAAGACTAGCATTTCACCAAACAGTTGCAATAGAAATGGAAAACCTCTGCAAATATGTAAGTGAAAATTCTTATTCCTGGGCTTCCTGATAAAACACTTCTAAAGGTAGCTGTGAAGGTCGCACATTTGTGACCCTTATCGCCATAATCCTAAAGCAATAGAAATTTGAATCCACAGGATTTGGGGTTTGTTTTTTTTTTTTTCTTTACCATTGCTAACAGCTTCCAGTATTTTAAACATATACACAGATGAAGACAGTGTTATAAATAAATTTGCAGGGAACCATTCAGACAAAGGTTGTTAACAGGAAAGGAAGGTTGTACTAAACCAAATTGACAAATTCAGGTAAATTTTTATACTTTGGGAGGTGTTTGTTTGTTTGTTTGTTCTTGAACTTGAAAATGTTGATTGAAAATAGCAGGCAATTTGGGAAAGTGAGTAGGTTGAAGTCATGGTTTTGTATTTAGTATCTAGCCCACATATTCCTATTTAAAAACAAGTTGCAAAAATTAGGGTTTTCACTCCATCTGTTTAAAACTGGTATTTGCATAGTCAGGGTGTTCTTTTTTAATATCATAAAATGTTTCCTGCTAAAACATGAAGAATTTATTCTTAAAAATTTAGAGGCTTTTTTTTGGGGGGGCGGGCGTATAAGAAAGAATGTAAGTCATGGAAATATAAGGTACAGTATGACAACTATAAAATTAATAAATACTAGTAAAAAAGAATAGAGCATACATCATTCAGTATCAAAGAAATTCTCTCATAATTACCTTTTGTTACTGAGTATTTTGACATGTCAGCCTTTTAAAATGCAGATTGGGATTTATCATATCTCATTCTTTAAGAACAAACAAACAAAATCTCTGTAGTTTACACATTTAACTTGTTTATACTAAAAATGAACTGTTACTTGCTATGTTTCATGCACACTGAATGCATTTTCCTAAAAGGATGAGATAAAGATAAATCTTAAGATTTTTCACAATAAGATTCTTTGAAATAGCAAGCTCCCACTAATACACTGAGTATAAGAATATCATATTGGAAGGAATTGCAGCGACTAGTCCTGCATGCACATCAACACTGTAGAAACTAAGGTCTGAAATGCATAGGTTTCTTTTCTGAGTTCTGCAGCTAGTTTATTCCCAAATAGGGATAACAACTTGTATCTTCTAATGTCCCTTCTTTCAGAGAATAATGCAATAACCAAACTGGAAGTCAGATAGATAATTCATAAGTTTTCTTCTTTTCTTTTCTCTCAAATTTTGAATATTTATATTTATTTTAAATTTTTACAGAAAAGGGTGCCTATGTTAACTGAGAGTTACCAGTCATTTTATATATATATGTATATATATATAATATTTATTATGTATAGGAAGTTTTCAAACAGAATATAAAATATGCTTGTCACAAAACCTCAGAATTTAATTTAATCTTGTCTTAATTATTTATGAAACACTTAAGTAACTTGCAGTCCTTCTAAGACATTATTATAGATATTATTTTATTTTTTAATTCACCCTATGTAAAATTTGTAGAAAATTGTACTGAACTTTATTAAGTATGTCACATTGTCTAGAAGTCTTATATAAGAGAAAACCGTGATGATAAAATTTGAACAGCATGGAAAAGAATCAACTAAAATATGAAATTTTTCCTTAAACAACTCTGACTCCCACTCCTACTTTTTAGAAGTAACTATATATACTCGTGTCCTATATGTTTTTATTAAGATTTTAGGGTTTAAGAACACTTTTAGGTTTACAGGAAAGCTGAGGGGGTAGTCAAGATTTTCTGTATTTTCCCCAGCCCACACTCCAACATAGCCTTCCCCATTATCAGCATCTCCCACCAGGTGGTAAATTTGTTATCATGGTGGTACTTATATTGAAACATCATCACCCAAAGTCCATGGTTTATATTAAGATTAATGCATGCTTGATATTGCATGTTCTGTGAGTTTGGATGAATGTTTAATACTATTCATCCAACACTTTTGATTCATAAGGAAAAGTTTCACTGCCCTAAAAATCCTCTGTGCTCCAGATGTGCACTCTGCACCATGTCCTATCCCATCCTCTTACAACTATTGATCTTTCATACTGTCTCTATAGCTTCTTCTTCTTCTTCAGAACCAATTTCCTTTTGGCACTTAAAATTTTATAACTCAACTCTCTTACTTTTAAAATTAGTTTGTGTATAGCATGTCAGAAACATGTCTATCAAACAATATGAAGTTTATCTACCTAGTTAATTGATATGGTTTTATAGACAGAAAATAAAAAGATCTCCATGTGCAGAATCAGATATATTTCTAATTAAACAATACATAAGGAATGAAAATATTTTATTTTAAGTTCTCTATATGTTAACCATAAAACAAGGTTGGTGTATTTAAATATAAATCAAATATATACTAATTTAAATATCAAAATTAAATGAGTGCTCTATTCAAATGTAGTGATTTGGAGGATCAATACCATGACTCTATTACACTCAAAACAAGTATTGCAATCCAATTTAGAAAGTTCTTCCCCAGTCATTTTATGAGTAATCAATGAAAAGGAGAGTTTCATTATCTTTTAGTCGCATCACTTTTTGATGAAAAATTCATTAAGTCTACTTCGTTCATACCATGTTTACCAGAGTGAGCTTTAAATGACTTCTGGTTGTGTTCAAACAAAATCCACTCTCATTAGATAAAAATACCTATAACAGAGTATATTAAAGTTAATTTTCCACAAGTTCTGAAGTCATTAGCAAAGGAATATTGCCAGAAACATATTTGAACAATGGCAGATTCACTGGAATCAGTACGCTGCTTGCCAATGGGTTAATTTAGAGGTGAAAACTCTACTTAAAAGCATACACCCTGGTATTTTTCATTTAACAAGTTACACTGACTCTTAGGTACACAGTAGATTTCATTAACATAGCCTGCAGCTTTAAAGTCAAATATTATTGTCCATAGTTTGTAGAGCTTTTCTAGATGACAGAGAAAGGATTTATACTCCTTAAGAATCACTTTCATGATGATCCTTTCAGGTACTACCCAGTTCATTTTCCATGAACAGATAGTATCTCATCATCTATTCAGGGGCAGGATATATAGGAAGTTGACAAGGAACACCTGAATGAACAATGCAAGGTCAGATTGTGATTAAAAACTCTGAGGAAAACTTTAGCAAGAGAAAGATGTATTGGGGGGACACATTCTCAGATAGTGTGATCAGAAGGGGCTGTTGGAGAGGCTGGCAAGTGACCACCTATCTTGATGCATGTAGTTGGCAGTGCTTTTCTACCAGATGGAAGATGTGCAAAGATCCGGAGGACCTGAAGGAGCAAGGTGTCAGTAAAACTGAAGAGGAGTGAAGAGAGACAGTGGAAGAGATTTGAACCCTTCCTCGGAATGCTAAACAGAATAGAAAGTAAATCCTGGGGCCTACAGATCAACTTCCTCAGTCTGTGCAATGTACTTAACCTCATCTTGTCTTGAATTTCCAATTACCATTTGGGAATAGTAGTATCATTCCTGATGTGGCAATTAAAAATGATAACGTGTGAACGGCACTTTGACATAGTGTTATCAGTCCTGGAGTATCAGGGGAAGGAAGAAAGAATGAAGATAAGAAGTTGTATCATCCAAAAGTCAAATGTGCTTATATAATAAAAGAGAAAATCTTAAACAAATTAACTTTCTAGCTCTAGCTAATGACTAGGGGTTTTCATGTGTTTCTTCTTTCAAAACCTCCTGTAATGGCTGCAATTTATTTACTTTTAGATGTTGCTCCATGAAAGTAATATTCCTTATTTTCAAGATCTTTATAAAAACACAGCTTAAATGAATTATTCTGCTTTTTCCCATAATCGCAGAGGTTTTATGTTTGTTACAGAAAATAATTCAAGCACAGAAATAAATATAAGAAAATAAAAAATATACATGCATTCAGAAGATATCTTTCCATGTGATTATTAATCAAATAAAGATGTGAAAATTGAGCATTTCTAGGTATTCAAAAGTACAATTCAACATTAAAACAATTTAAGATTACAACAGCTCAGTATATGAACAGTAGTAAATATTTGATCAGATTTTATGACTTTCAAATTGAATTTTCTAGTTTATTTCAATTTTGCTTTGCTGTATGATATAATAGAGACCAAACTTTAATTTTTTCTCAAAGACAAAACTTATCACAATGTTAAATTGAAGGGTATTATCTATTAAAAGCTGTGTATGTATGTACATATGTACATATAAATTTATATATGTATACATGTATGAAATATATAGAGAGATATACATAAATTGCTGTTTGTTTCCTTAAACTCTCTCTTTCCTTAAACAATTAGCATTATTATAATAATTTTACAATAAATTTTATATATAAAATAATGTTTTAAGTATTAAATACTTGTAGGGAAATTATTATGCATTATTGCTTTTTAACACAATTTTCCTGTCTTCTCTTAATTTATTATGTTTTCAGATAAAGTTTATGTGATTTTATCAAGTTAAAATTATTTTGAGGTTTTATTGCAATTTTGCTAAAAGTATAGATTATTTTGAGAGATCATACATTTTTATACTCTCCATTTTCTTATCTGGAAGTATGTCCTGTCTCTTTAAGCATATGTGCATGTGTGTGTATTCTTTTACCAAAATGCAGATTTACAGAGAACTCTTTACTCTTTGCCTTTCATCTTCCAATTCGACATCATTAGCTGTTAGGAAAATGCAAATTAAACCACAATCATTTGTCACTATAGCCATATCAGAAATGCTAATTAAAAAACAACAGAAAAAAAAGAGTAACACTAGGAAATGTTGGCAAGGATGCAGAGAAACTGGATCACTCATACATTGCTGGTGTGAATGTAAAATGGCACAGACACTCCAGAAAACAGTTCGCTAGTTACTTTAAAAAGCTAAACACAAAACTACCATATGACCTGGTAATTGCATTCCTGGGCATTTATCCCAGAGAAATGAAAACTTATGTTCACACCAAAACCTGTGCAGGAATTTCATATCAGTTTTATTCATAATAGCTAAAAACTTGAAACAACTCCATTATTTGTCAATGGATGAGTGGTTAAACAGATTGAGGTTCATTTGTAATGTGGAATACTACTGAGCAATAAAAAAGAAATGAACGATTTATCAATACACACAGAAACTTGGATGAAGCACCAAGAAATGATGCAAAGAGAGAAAAGTCAAAGATGGCACATCCTATGATTCTGATATAGAATATTCTTGAAAGAGCAAAATTATAAAAATGGAAAACAGATTGGTGTTTGCCAGGAATTAGGGCAACATGTGGGTAGAAGCAAGTAAATATGGTTAGAAAAGACAATATGAGAGATACCCTGATGATGGGCTCGTTAGAGGTCTTGACTGTATCACTGTCATTATCCTGGTTATGATAAAGTACTATGCTTTTGTGAGTTGTTCCCTTTGGGGAAAATCAGATAAAGACCACCTAGAATCTCTCTGTCATGTCTTTCACAACTGTACTTGACACTAAAATACCTCAGAATAAAACACTGAACAAAAAATATGAGTTGAAAATTTTAATTGCATTCTTAGAATTTTGATTGAAATTGTGTTAAATTTAAAATGAAATTGAAACTATGTGACATTTGTACAGCATAAATTGTTTCACCTATTCTCTCTCTTTCTGTGTTCATGCGTGTGTCTTTAACAAATCTTAGTAATTTTAAAAACAAATTTAAAATGATTTTATTAGTCCTCAACTTTTGTCCTCTACTTCTCTACTTCTTGTCTAAAAGTTTTGAAGTAGACTGCCAACCTAGATAAAATTGCTCTATGAAAGTTGCATTTGCACATGTTCCACTTTGTTCTATGCTATTATCTTCTTTATTGTCAAAGATTAATTGTTTTTTTAAAGTTCCGATTAGTATGGCATGATTGAAACATGGCTTGGGTAGTCTGTGGCTACTGGTCAACACAAAGTAAATCCTACTTAAAAATTAATGGCTTGTTTGAAATCTAATAAAATGATTGATGTTTATTCTAGCACAAAGGTATTTTTTATCAGAATTACAAAAGTCACCAGATTGTTTTTCAGATTTAAATTTTTTTGTTTGTTCTGTGACTTCTTAACAAATGACATCTTTTCTGGGTCCTGTTTCCTTGTCTGTAAAATGGAAGGTGATTTCTATGTATTATTTCATCTCTAGGTTTTTTGAGATGGCTGAATGTGTTTATATTTTTATGATCTTGCATTAATACTCCAACTAATATAATACTGTAACTGTGGACTATCTTAAGATGTATTAAATTATTAGAATTTCCAATAAGTGAAGAAATTATTGGAATGAAACCATTCTAAAGTCTTTGACTTTCTAATACCCATGCCATTTTATACTCATAGAAGAAAGGGCACACATTTTGCAAGAGACCAGCATAATTAAAACTATGACTTCACTTTTGCTTATAAGATACTACTCTTAAAACATCACTGAACTTCTCTAGGACTTAGTTTCTCATCCAAAAATAGTGTTTTGAAGGTTACATATACATCTACATGCTTGACAAATAACAGGCCTTCATAAATAATTAATTACCATTCGGTAATGATATTGTTTCTTTTACAGAATAAACTAGTTATTGTTCCCCTCAAAAGATAAGCGTGTTGTAGTTTCCTTGTTATTCTCAAATAAAGTGGTTTCCCTATGACTTTTTGAAGCACCTGCGTTGATCTCACATGGAGTTATGAAACATTTCTAAATTTATATTCAAAATTAATCCACAGTAAGACCAGATATATATTATTTTTACATAAAAATATCTGTATCAGATAAATCCCTGAATCCTAGATCACTTAAATAGTTATCAATCCTGTGTTGAGAGGCAAAAGGTAGATTTGTAGACTTTGTTTAATGTAATTTTTAGGCCTTGATTCTTTATATAATGCAAATTTTAAAAAGTATCCAAAACAATTTTAAATTAATATTTATATCACTTTTTATAATATATGATGTTTACATATAGAAGATTAAATTGATTATAAAATTTAAATTTCTGCAAAGTATGCAGCTATTATAAAAAAGACCAAAGGCTTGAAAAGACCAGATTTCACAGTATTTAAAACTAACTCATTTTCTGAGTCTCTAAACACAGTTCCATATTTCTCCTTAGGAAAATAATTGAATTATCTTGTTATCTTTTACTGGAGTGGTTTATATTTTTAAATAATAGCAAAAATGAAATTTTGAGAATGATATTTTGTCTCAAGATAAAATGATATGAAATTCAAGTTGTAGTGTCTTTTAAGAGTGTTTTGCAGGAAACCAGTGATGCCCATTAATTTGCATATTATCCATCAGCTCTTGACCTCCAAGGGGCAGAATTGAGTAGTTATAACAGTAACCCTGTGCTCTACAGCACCAAAAATATTTACTGTTTCATTCCACAGAAAAAGTTTGCCAATCTCTTCTTGGAGAATACTTACGTGAATCTTAAGTTTTTAAGCAGACATTTCTAAAGAAGCCAAGTATAGTTATTTTGGGGTCATTCCTATAAGACCCTTCAGTGACTATTTGGAAGGATCAGGCTTCATATTAGATTGCTTTTGATTAATATTGCAGATAATGAACTTGCTTTGTCAGCACAACTGCTACCTGATTCTCTTCCCTCACTGTTTTACTTTATTTGGTCTTTCAATTTCACATTAGCTTACTATCCTTCTGCAGTGTCCTTGCAACTCAGGTTTGAACAATTAACTGATGTGAGTCTCAGTGACCAGTTGTTCTCTGTGAAGTTCATTTCAAGGAGAAGTCCAGTTCTGCCAGCACCCCACCAATGCTCCCATCTGTCAGAGAAAGCAAGAATCATAACCCCCCAGCTGGAGCGTACTGGCTCTAACCTAACATTTTAGGTTCCCACTAGACAGAACCCTTCAGAAATAAGTGATAAGTGAATAATGAATGAAAAAAGTCAGCACACAACTCAGATATTTTGACTAAACATTAAAGTAGTGTTATATTATCCTATAGGCTGATTCATTAGATGTTTAGCTCACACTTCCAGTTTCTGCTTCATTCTTATTTGGGAAACTAAATACATAATGTTTCGTTAAATAATTGCATGCCAGAATTATAATCCCATTTTCAGGCATAACATTATAGTTGTTTTTCTACCTTTCGGTTTTTAACTACTTTACTTATTTATGTATTTTATTGTATGAATAGCACTAAACTAGTATGAGTCATTTCATATTATTCTGCTTTTAGCCTCACTCTTAACTATAAGCTTCCATTCTAACTCACCTCCACCTCTTACTTTGGAATTAGGTCATTCTTAATGCTAACATAAAGTTCCTGCTGTTCGGTGCAGTTTAGAATCAAAATGACAATTTTGTCACAGCTGTAAGTCACAAAGTATGTCCTCTGCCTATCAGATTTTCTGGCTCAGATGGCAGTATTTTTAGTATGTTTTTGGTCTCAGAATTTGCTTTCTCAGTCAGTCCTGCCCAGTTGTTGAAACAAGAAATTTCCATCTTATTGCTTCTCTGGACAGTAAATGCCTTATCTGTGACTACTTTTTCCAATCACCAGGAATTGTCAGCCAACATCTTGAAGAGTCAATTTTTTTTAACACTATAGACATCTTCCTACATGACTGAAAAAGAGATTGTATCCAGGTAGTCACATCTTCTGACAACTGCCCTCAACTGGCTTTATTCAATCAAGTATGAATAAATATCTTTCCCTGTTATTTAAATAAAACAGGAGAAGCCTTCATTCTGCCTAGTAGGTTCTGATACATGAAGTTTGAAATATAAAAGCTGAAATGAGCCTCTAATACTTTTTACTTGGCACTTTAAATCAAACAAGTTGAAAAATCATAGCAAATAGGTTGATAGAGAAGTATTAAGTAGCTTGTGTACTATAAAATATAAAGATAAAATGTTTTAGAAAGTATAAATTAACCTAGTGTAAGGACATGTTGAGAATAAATTGTTCATTTAATCTTTCATCCTCCTTTGTTTGAAAGATCACTGGGATTGTTGTCTATGGCAAATTCTTACGATTTTTAGCCATTGTGGGTGTCAATGCATATCAAGCATTCTTCCCTTATTCCGGAAAAAAAAAATTAGTTCTTTGTTCTTGAAAGGAAGAGGAAAGAGTCAGTGTAGGGGGCTGCAGTGAAGAACTCACATGGAGAAGAGTCCTTTGCTAATGTCAGAAAATTGCTTTAATGAAGGAGGATGGGGTGGATTTGGATACTGATACTGAAGTAAAATGGGAGCCATTCACAGAGAACACCAACATGTGTGCTCAGAAACACAGAGGAAAGCACAGGAGCATTTTGCATCTCCAAATCTGCTTTTGTTCAACTGACAATAAAATTGTTCACTTTGTATTTAAAATTTTAAAGATGCAAAGAATTGACTGGCTAAAAATATGAGGGGAAAATGTTTAATAGTGTAAAAATGTAGCCAATTAAAGTACTGAGTAAAAAGTTATGTACCTAAGGACAAAGCAGATTTTGATCAAAATAATCAGGTCCTGCTGTAAAGCTTTGAACAGAAACTGAAACATCCTAAATGCACAACAATGAAAAGGGGACAAAGAAGGATGGAAAGAGGTGAACCTTCTTTTGTCATCTCCAGTCTTTACCCTTTTATATTTGTTGCCTTAAGCATTTGTTTGTTTGTGTTTGTTTTGGGCTCTTCCTTTTTCCCTTTCTTGCCCACCTCCTTTGGAAGATAATAGCATTGTAAACCTACTTCACTGCAGGAACTGAGGCTTCTGCTGTGTGCTGCTACTTTTATGGGAACAAAAAAACGTTTGCAGTGTGAAGCATTCAGAACTTACTCTGACTGCCTGACTTCTAAGCTGAGAGCTTATTTTACCCTTTCCAATTTTTGAGTTATGCTAACTGAGGAGAAAAACATGACTTTTGGTCAGTACAAAAAGGCCCTGCAAGGTTGCATAGGCACACAATCGCTCCAAAGTCATTCTCTTAATAGAAAAGAATATGAACTCAATTCCCTTTGAAATCTTCTGTGGAAAATAAAGGATGTAGGTGGAGGTGGGCAATATTTTGTGACTTCTGCTGAAAAGCAGACATGGCAAGAGGTTTTTACATACATAACCTACTCCTCAAAGGGCTGAAATTTTGTACCATTTATACTTTATCAAGGTGTTGCTGCTCAGAAACTATTTTCATAGTACCTTCCTGGCAAAGGCGTAGACTAACAGATTAGTGGTGTTAATAGTAACCTCAGTGAAAGAGTTCTAAAAATACAGTGTTCTTTCAAAATCTCTGCTGATAGAGAAGGCCCAGAGATGACATCTGGATTATTGCTTTAGGAATATATTCAGCCTAGAGGACATGCACTGAATGAAATAAGGGCAAGAATATCATGCAATCAACATTTTCCCTTAAAAACTCCTGCCCCTTGCCTCTTGGTTTTCACATATCATTTCAAAACTTTTCCTGTTATTTTTAGATAAGGATTTTTTTCAGCCAAGTGAGTAGGTATTATGAAAGTATAATGGTTATTTTTAACATCTCCTAGGTAAGTTTTTTATGTTGTTATTGAAATGACACTGAAGCAGATCATTTTATGAATCTAAAGTGAAAATTGCAAAATGGTGGATTGCAGGCCGTATTACTACAAATGTGTTTGACTTGATCTACAATATTTTAGAAGAATTTGAGTCCACTTGAAATCTTTATATTTCAAATTAAAAAGTTGAGTTTCTATTTCCTCCTGAAAACTTGAAAGATCTGGCAATACTAGGTCAACTTCTTCTAATGTTAAAATGGGTTGAAGCTAAGTAACAATAACTCCTAAAAGGCAGCTCTGATCGATGTTTGCCAGAATCCCTTACACCACATCATACTTGACACCACTGTGTTCATCTGTTATGTGCTTGAGCCCTGCCCACCGCACTCCTGCATGCCCCTCACTTGAAAGCTTCTGTCTGCGTGACCCTTATTCCAACAGAACACTGAGATCACAGTGTTTCTTCTCCCAACTATTCATGGCTGATCATGCTACCATGCCTGCATTTTGAGTATGTGTATGTAAACAGTGGCTAATGTATGTAAACAATCATGTAACTCTGCTGCATCGCATACTCTGTGTCTCTCTGTTTATCAGTACAAATAACTGACAATAGGCATAGGTTGTCAAAAATTCAAAAGGAGCAAAACTATAAAGTTCTGAACTTTTCCCAAATCTTGCTCAAAAATATAGAAATATTTGGAATGAGGAGGAATGGAAAGAGGGAACAGGTGGTGATAAGGGACAATGAAGTGGTGGAAGGTGTGGTGTGGAATATAGGTTGAAAATACGATGTCAGTATTCAAAAATGAATATAGCATTGTGAGCAAAAGAGATGATAAATATCAATAATTATAAAAATATCAAAATAGGAATAAACTAGTCTAATTATCATCTAGGCATACTTTATATTTTACAGGTTAATGTTTTTAGTTCAAATTATTTATGTACTCCCCATGTCATTATAATGCTTTAATATTATAGTGGACTAATTCTGAGCAACACTTAACTGACAAAGATCCCTTTGAGTCTTCAGGTACTTTTTGATTTCAGATTTTATTTTATTAGACTATGAAGTAAAGCACTTTAGCATTTGACTGTCCCCACTCACACAAGTGGCAAATCTTTGGCTGTCAATCTTGGAAACAAGTATATTTCTACTTGTTCTTTCTCTTTATCTTTTTTTCTTCTTTAACTTTATTGCTTGATAATTATTTGCAGAGGGTGTGTTTCCTTCAAAATCCACTGTCAAATGACCCAATTTCATTCCTTACCATCCTCTGTTGCATGATAAAGTCGTATGCCTTTATAATTTATGTTACAATGTACATTTTTGGGTGCCTCATTTATATTGGTCACCCTGATAATGTACAGATTTAAAATTCAACAAATATTCAGACAGGAAGATTACCTCTAAAACTTTGGGCAGAGAAGGATTAGGAGGGGTTGAGCTGAGCATTTGCACAGGGAATGATGACTAGAAACTCAGGTAAAAGGTATTCTAAACACATACAGTGAGAAATAAAGTGAAATAAGAAGTAAGAAGGTGTGCTCTGAGATGTTGGGAGAACTATGAACAAATATGTTGGCTGGAGGAAAGGTTTGTAAGAGAAGTTAGAGGTAAAATGAGGTGGGTTTGATTTCCAAGCTTAGTAGTTCAAAATTAATTAGGTAGATAGATGATAGTCACAGAAGATTCAGACCTGGAAATGGTTAGCATTTAGTTATCTAATCAAGCAAAGAATTTATTCATTGAATATGTTTTATGCCATATACACTGTTATTGGTATTAACAATACAAGCATGAAAAGAAGAGAGACCAAAATTTAAAAAATCAGCAACTCACCAGCAAAGTTTCGGGTCATGTAAAGCTCAAGAACCTAAGTTTGAGACCCGGGACTAAATAGTGGAAATCATAGAAGAAACAAAGAAAACTTAGGATATTGTTATAATCTACAGACTACATCTGATATTCTTTGTCTAGTCTTTCTCTAGAATAATGGTGTATATAATCTTGTTCATCATTGTATCTCTCACAGGCACTACTTTTGTTCTTTTAATATAGTAATTGTGCTTTGTATTTATTTTTAATGGAATTAAATGAATACATGATGGCTTTCTTAAATGAATTATTTCTTTTAAATAATTTTAATTGTTTTTTATATTCTTTATTATATTTTAAATAATTTTAATAATTTTAAACTATTGCAATTGTTTTTTGTTTTTTGTTTCAGTGGAGAGTTGGGAACTAGCTTCATAGTTTAATGGTAAAGACTGTAATTTGTGTTCTCCAGCTTTAAGGAGAATGGTGTAGATTCAGCCATTAACAACTAATGTCAAAGCTTTCTCCCTTAAAGGTTAATTATTTATTTCCTTTTACTTTTTTAGAAGTTATGAATTCTGTACTCTTAAATGTACAGGAGTATCAAATGAGTTCTTAAATGTTACATCAATTTAATAGCTAAGATTGAAGAAACATAAACAAAAATGTCATCAATTAGATACTTGGCGGTTGTATAGATTTAGAATCTCATTCTTTGATTTCTGAATGCATGGAGAAACGACATTCTCTAAATGCAAAACCTCTTAGGAAAAAATAAGGACTGTCAAAGATGTGTTAATAGGTTGTGTCCTTGAGCTTATATGAATGCTTATTCCAGTGTGTTAGGGAACACCATGAAACTGGAGATGTTCTGTGGTTTTCAGAAATAGAAAACTTCTACACTCCAACTGTGCTCATTAAAGGTCTCAGTAACACACAATGTAAAAAGCAGTATTGGTTTAAAATGACCAGACCAACCTCCAACAAAGGTTATTACCTTTTTAAGTATAAGAGGCAATTTTAAGCAATTTTTATTTCCTCGGTGGACAAGTATTATTCCCAAACTCTCCCCACCTACAGGCAGCTACATTTCAGAGGTACCTGACATGACTTCCATGTGGGTGGAAGCAATTAGAGGCAAATAGTTTATCAAGAACTCTGAAAGCTTCTGAAATAAAAAATATTACAGAGATACCAGATAGTATATTCTTTGGAGGGTTACAAGTGCCCTTGATTATGTAAAATGGTAGAATGTTTAAGAGTACAAACTTTGTCGTAAAGCATATCTAGGCTCCTGACTGGACCCCACCATATACTTGCTATGCTTGTTGGGTTTCATAACATATCTGAACTTCCCTTTCATAAAATGAAGATAACATGAGTATCAACTATAGAGATTTATAAGGATCAAATAATGCTCATGAAATACAATGCAGATATTCAATATACAAGAAATGTTCCTATCATTATCATCATCATCAGCAATAGCAATAGTATCATTTTCATCCATGTTATCATCATGATTATATAATCACTAAAGTGACTTTTTAAGAGATGATGTTTTTTCTCCCAGTATTTCATTATTGGAAAGGTTCTTGATTTTCTTAATATTTCTATATGTTAGCAGGTGAACTTTAAGTCTTTCCAAGACTTACTAGGTTAGCTAAATGATCCTAACCTCAACAAAGCACCACGGTCTCCAGCAAATCTCCCCAAACCCTCCTGTCGTTGGGTAATGGAGCGCAGAAGGTTTTACATTTACCAGAGCACTCTTCTGTGACTCGAAAATGTACCTCTGTGGGCCTGAAGAGCAGAAGCTCAGCTGAATATCAGGAACTTTGAAATGTAAAGTCTGACTTTTAAATCAAGTACATTTGTGTAGAGTGTAGTTTATTCCAGCATTCTAATTTTATTGCATCATGAATGCTCCAGCTGGAAGCACTGGCTGACAGTTGGTGTAGAGGGTTTTAACTTAATTTTTAATGTACTTTTTAGGACTTTTCTTATTAAGTCTCCAAAATGTGTTGATGAGAAAGAGATTAAATGACTTCATTACTAAATACCAACTTTTTGCTGAATGCACTCAGCAAGGTTTTAGATGGGCAGACTAATTTATAATCTAAAATTACTTGAATTAGGTCTTGGTGATCATTCACAATGCATCATAGTCCATTTTATCATCCCAAGGATAACAATGGGTATATTGATTGGACAAATTGTGAAACACCAGCTTTAATAAATTGTCATAATTTGCGCTATAATAAATCTATACCAGAAAAGGCATAAGAGTTCAGACATAATTTCCCATTGAGTCATGAGGAAAATAGCTTGAATCTGCCTTCCTGTTTCAATACCAAAATATTGAAAATACTGATGTTTTATAAGGTTATAATATTCCCATAAGTATATTCCTTGAGTAGAATAGGTCAAGGTTTATAAATGTTTTCTGTTTGAAGAGGACCCTAGTGGTGATGAAGTTGCCACTGTACCCTTCAATTGTTCCAATCTGATATTTTTTATCAACTTTTAATATATGTCACTCCATACTGCTTCTACTTAACCAGATATTAACTAGTTTCTAGAGTAAGAAACAGGCATAAAGAATATAGCTGGTTCTAAAATGACCCTCTTATTGAGTATGTGTTCTTCATATAAATTTTATGCACTACATATCAATTTTAATTACCATAAGGCTTTGAGATGAATTTCCTAATTGCAAAATTTTTTGCATAAACTTTTTCTTGATTTCTACATGATTTAATGATTTCCACATAGCCTGAATTGGCTATAAATAGAATACATGATAACAGAATTGATTTACAAATATGATTTACAAAAATATTCACGTAACAAACTATTTAAAATGCTAAAATGTTTGACTTATTTCATTTAGGTTTGACCCATCTTAATTTTGATGTGTTAATAAGTTTAATAATCTTAAAAATTAGATTTTCAGATATTTGAGAATATTTCTTGCCCAAAGTTTTTCCCCTGAATGTCTTCTTCTTTGCTTCTATCTTGACCACAAATAAGATTTTGATTAGGAGGGTAGGAAAAAAAGAAAAACTATTTGTGTATATTTTCAGTGTCTGAATAATCTGCCTGATTGTAAAGCCACTTGGGGGTCATGACTTCAGAGGCAGCTGGCTAATACTCAGGCTCAAACAGCAGGAAATCAGTTAAGGGGGATTGAAAGAAATTGTCTCTCCCATTGCCCAGTAGAGTTCTTCTGTCTTCTGGAGCTTGAAAGTGAAACTCTAGCTGGGTGAGGCTATGAATTTAAAAAAAAATTAAAAATCAAGTACTTAAAAATAGTAACTCTTCTAAAAGACAAAGGCTTCTGAAATTTTGACCCTTGCTTTCACCCTGAACCAAGTTATTCAACACATGAAAGAAAGGCTATTATTTCTATAAAGCCAAATGTTGCATTGAAAGTCAGTTTAAACTTATGAGAGGAAAAAATCTTATCTGAGATTTCAATAACTTGATTGCTTCTCTGATTGACTTTTTGATAGAACATATTAAAATAAGAATAGAGCTTTGCCATTATTTTGGACATTTTAATTTTCAAATTTATCAACACCTTCCAACACTAGAAATAAGTTATTTTCTTTTGGGAAACTAAAGCACAGAAAATAGTGCATGATTTAGTCAAGGTTAAACATAATTTCAGTGACTAGGGGACCATAACAGGATATCTAAAACTATATTTCTACTCTGGAAAATTTTATTACAATATTTTTTCAGAAATATTGCATACATTTTTATTTGTTTATACAATAGTTTTTACTCTAGCTTTAAAATATAGTTGAATAGCAGCACTCTGAATATTACTACAAATGATATTATATACCTTTATTTTTCCATGTTAATACAAAGCTTTCCTTTCCAAGTAGCTCATGTATAATTTCTGAACAGTTGGCAGGTTGATTACTTGATTAAAGCACCTTCTACTCTCTTTGTCATTTTCTTAAGATCATCACATTGCCTCAGAAGTGCTAGAGTTTCTAACCTCAAGATAATTGTCACCATTTCAAATGACTTTTATCTTTCGAGTACCATGATGTGTATGGTAACAGGAAATACCTGTCTAGAAAGAGTCAGTGCTAATCCTAGGTCACATTGTGAAGTACTCAAACTACAGTTTTATGCTCTGTAATTCTTTCATAAGTTTTAAAATACCTGCTCCTTAAAAAATGATTGCTATTTTGTAGACATTAGAAATAAAGTTAGTCATTTGTATTTAAATATTAGATGTAACATTTGAATTTTTGACATAAAATTTACTATAAAATAATGGGATTTATTTATCCAAACTATTTCCTCTCCTGGTTTTATGTTTCTGTCAGTTATACACTCTCAAGTATGCATACTTAAATCCTTGAAGTTTGCTTAAGTGCATTATAAGGCAGATACAATCATGGTAGCCACTTCATTTGTTGTCTTGGGAATAAAATGAGATATACGGGCATTTATTGATTTTCTATAAAGATACAGGCATTTTGGGAACATTACATTTCCAAAGATGAATCAAACATTGACCCTCAAAAAACAATCATGCTAATTAGGAAGAAAGAAAATAGAGTGATGTTCAATATGACTAATGAGGGTTAAAAAAGAAAATACCTACAGGAGGTAAGTGAGAAACTAAATTGATAAAAGGTAGCCATTTTCAAAGAGTACTCCAGACACAGATATCAGCTTGTTCTAGGGTTGCTTAGAAATAATGGAGAATTAGCAACTTTAATACATGAATAATTTAATGGGGAATTTGACTACTTTTTCTCAAAATATTGGAACACATGCCGCAAGTTCTTTCCTATCACATCTACAATGCACTGTTTGACAGATTATCATGGGATAATTGTTGCAATTATTTTTGGAGTACTTTTAAACAATTCAAGCACTTGATGAGTAATATCATTTGTGGCATAGTATTTCATTGATTGCACTAAAGTGATAACACATTATATTTGAGGTGGGAACCAAATGTCTCTACCTGGCAATGTAATTTATTTGACAGAACAAATTGATATTACACAACTCATTTTGCTACTGTGGCTAATCTATGCATATTATTGTGCAATAGCCTCAGAATGTCAATATTCTGTCAGGAAGGAGGGAAAAGAGATCTAGTTTAATTTGATTTTCATAGAGAATACTTTGCTTACCACAATAGTAATAGCAACAGTGCAGTGATGATGATAATATATTGAATTATTCTTACTGGCTGATATTTTTCACTATTCATACTTTCTTTTAAAGTATTTGACATTTCGAAAACAATGTTTTATCACCTCATAATGCCTTTAGAAACTGAAATAGGTCACACTATGCACAGTGCTTATGAGCACTAAAATAGAATCTTTAATTTTCATCTAAATGTTTATGAGGTTAGACTCTAACCCTTAAATATCATTTTAAATTGTCTAGTTACCATCTTTTATAGGTGTTTGGAGGGGTTATGAGATTATAATTTTGAAAGCAGTGGTTTATGTGTCCAAAATGGTCAATTTTAGCACAATCTGGTATATCTGGTCCCTTCTGTTAATATCACTTTTTCAGTACACTTTGCTATTGAAAATGATAAAATTCTTTTAAATAGATTAAAATGTCATATAAATGAACTCAATCATGATGGAATTTTGGAAATAGTTTGTAAGCATTTATTGAGCATTTCTAAGATATAAGATAGATTGTATAAAATATGTTTCTATATTTGCTAAATATAATTTTCCAGGTAACTCATCCATGATGAACAATTTTATTATGAAGATCGCAAAGAACATTTTTTCAGATGTTTACACTAGATAACATAAATAAAACCTAAGCCATAATATTGAGAGTATCCTAATTATTTTCAAACCTGGGAATATTCTAAATGACTTACTTTTGTTGTTCCCCAATGACTCTTTTAGAATCATTTGATTTGGTCAAGAGTTCTTAGTAATAATTCATTGAATATATAATCATTCTTAAGTGTATGATATGCTTGCCATTCTTTATTCACTGAATATCTGATTACGTGATAAGCTCATGGTTCAGTTAATTATGGAACACATGCTCTGACTCATAGGACACACACAATAATGATTACACTTCTGAAAAATAAAAAACAAATGAAGTCTCAAAGAGAGCAACCGATATTTAACTATTTTAATAAGCCAAATTTTGATTTTAAAGACACCAAAACAGATTTGTTGTATCATGTTCATTCAGGAAAGAAAAAAAATCTAACTGAATGAGCAACAATCTTCCAATTTGTTAAAAAGCCTTTGACAGACTCAAAAAAAAAAAAAAAGAAAGAAAGAAACAGATTCTCAAATGTTAAGGAAAAAACTGAGAGCAACAGTTTTTAAACCTCTGACACAATCACTAAGAAACAGATTCTGTTCCTTTCAAAGAAGTTGGAAAGGATCTTTATTTTTCAAATATGCTTTCAGTCATAAAGTAATGGATTTTTTCTAAGAAGAGACTTCTTGCAAACATTTACATTTTTACATGTAGAATTCTGGAGTAGTTATCTAGTAGAGCAAGAGATGGCAGTTCCATCGTGTTTAATTAGTCCTTTTCCTTTTCCCATGAATACCAAAAATATGTCTTTCAAATCCCGAACCTTACAGAGCAGAAACTCTCCCACTAAAAAGAAAGCAAAAGAGCTGGCCTACCAGAATCTCTCTGACTTTCTTTTCACCAGGCTGGTCAGCTTGTGGCATGAGCACGGATTCAGTATGGCATCTCTTGGTTCTACAGAAAAATTGTAAATGGATGAAAAGTGTCTTCTTTCAATCTTATTCTATAGTGATATTAAAAATGTCTCTCCTCTCCCTCTTGATTGGGATTATACTAGATAGTGTACCCTGTCTTCTGCCCCACTAACTCACCATAATATTGCAATACTTGCGCCAGTCAAGGAGTTGTCAGCCTCTGTTTCAGCCACATTCGCATATTTATTAGATGCTCTCATAATTCTTTAGGGGAGAATGAAGGAAAATACATGAAGATTTATTAAGCTTGGGGTTCTTCCCACCACTCTTAGAATCATACTACAGAGGTGTAAAGCTTATATCTATCTTTCTATATACATATGAAAAAAAATAATCCATCACTTAGGAATGTAGTCTTCAGATTACTAAATCCATATCTCTTATTTTCCATTATAATTTTTTTATTGGGGAATAAGAAAAAAAATTGAGACTTCTAAATCGGTCAACTTGCCTGGCCGAAGAAAATATCTTCTTGCTCATTAATTATTTAGAATTAAGTCTACTCTAACATTAAATGTAAATAAGAATGCAATACTTACCAGGTAAGAAAGGGTAATTATCATTTAGAGGATATCTCAAATGCACCAAATATTTCAAATGTGTTTTCTCATTTAACCTTCATAGCAAACCTATGATGACAGTCTATGATTTTTCTAAAAAAAAAGAAGAAATTGAAGTTCTTAGAGAGAGCGTGATTTCTCCTCTAAACAATTGTAGAACCCGAAAATGGGTAGTACAGGTCTTTTTGACACAAAGCGAAGCTCTTTCTATAATTCAATTGAGTTTTGCTCGAATATGGTTGATTCTTAGGAGTCTCTAATTTTGAACTATTATAAAAATGAATGGAAATCAAATGAAGCATAAAAGCTTTTTTGAGAAAATATTGCATATTAATGCACCTTGGAAAGATGAATTTATGCAATGAAAGTAAAAAAGAGTTAGATTACAGTTATCCTACTGAATAAAAACTGGTATTAACTGAGTCAGAAAAAAGAGTCACAGAAAAGGAATACTTTAAAGAGAGATTTAGTACTTGCAGATTGTCACGGCTTTCAGTTCATAAGCCAGAATACATAGTTTTCAGACAAAAGCATTAATTTAATAGCATAAATAGTTCCTTCCTTTTCCCTTTGCCCTTCCCCTCTCCTTCCCTCCCTCCCCCCTACGTTTCTTCCTTCTTTCATTTTTTCCTCTCATAGCTGTAGTATTCAATTCATATTTGTAAAATGTTATCCTGTTATAGAAATTAAATGTTTTATGAATCTGAAATAACAGAAGAGTAATAATCTCAAGGACTAAGGAGAAAGACAAGGAAAAGATGAGTTATATGCTGCCATTTTCAGTCCACCTGCTCCAAGTGTGCACATTTTGAATCTGATTTCTAAGTATGTGAGCTTTAAATTTAATTTGTAAGTGCTATGAAAATTATGAGAGGTTGGGGGTACTGTAATTTTGGGAAACCTAAGTTATTGCACTAAAACTTAAAATATGCCTTGGATAATTAATATTGTCATTTTTCATGCCCAGAGATTGAGACACATTTAATAGGAAGATATTCCTAGATAGAAAGTCTGAGACAGGAGGTGAAAAGTAGAGAAAACATGAATATAAAATGAAGTGACTGAGCTAAACCAAAACTAGTTCTCCACTCAGTCTTTTCAATATAATGGAAACTGATGATCATTCTTAATTTTTAACTATGTATTATAAAATAAAGCACTGATACAGAAAACTACAAACACCAAATATATAGCATTTGTAAGATAGATATTCTTCTATCCCCACCTAGGTCAAAACATTTAACTATATATCACTTACCCAGAAGCCCTTTTGATATCCTGTACCAATATATACCCATCCCTTCTCCTCAAAATAACCATTACTCTGAATTTGATAATCAGTTCGTAGAATTTCTCTTTATGTATCATCCAATTGTGTATCATACACAACATAGTTTAGCCATACCAATTCCTTCTCAATTTAAACTATTTCAATCTTTTAAGTTCTCCCTTAGGCTTTAATTTGTCTTGTAGCTTATTTATACTAGTACCCAGGACATTTGATTTGTGGTATTCTCAGTATGCATTTTGCTGATTGCATACTGGTGGCACAGTGCAACATGATTCTCTGTCTTCTGTTTTTCTTGCAAGCTGACATCTGGATCCAGAGACTAAACCAGTCTCAGTTCCATTCCTTTGTGAGACTGTGAGTCGTGGTACAGAAGCAAGTTGTCTCTATGATATTAATGGCCTACAGTACCTACACTTATTAGGCAATTGATAGTTGAAAACTTCTGACATTCTTTTAATTTATTAGTTGAAAACTTTATAGAGATGCTTCCCTCCATCTACTATATGGTTAGCCAGGGGTGCAGTTCATATACAAAAAGGCTAACTAGCTGGGAAGAACCAAAACTAAATGCTTCTTTCCATTTATTTACTAGTTTTCAAGATTAGAATGAATGAGTTCCATTTTATCTTCCAAAGACCAATTTGATTTTTAAAATATAGTTATAAGCTTAAAAAATCTGATGGAGTAGTAGTTAGGTCAAATTCTTCTTTGTCTTCTCTTTTCCTGACTGCCAACCTACTTGCCTTCATTCCTGCCAGCACCTTTCCTTTAAAAATTTTTTTCGAACTCACTTGAAGGGTTTCAATAAATTAGAATTATTATTATTTTTTAATTTCAAGTAGTCTCACTTTTGGTAGAGGAAACATCTTTAAGTTGCCTCCCAGGTCCTTTTGACAGGACCCTAGATGTGGTTGCTAGTGTCTTTAAAATCTGAAGTAACAAGATTTCGCAGGTGCATTTATAGTATTTCTGCCCTAGGCCTGGAATCAGCAAATTCTTGAAGTAATCCTGGTTTTGGTTTTTTTTGAGCAATATATATATATACATATATTTCAGGCTATAACTTGGGTAAAAGGATAGTAATTGCTGATAAATTGATTCATTTTCTCCAGACTACTTCAGTAGACAGCACTAGAAAATTTAACGTTATAAATAAAGCACTTCATGAATTTCTATAGATAAAATCATTCATATCAGGACTCTGGTCTTTATTTAATCTTTCCTATATCTGTCACATCAACAATTCTAATAGTGTATACTCAGATTATTATGTTATAATAACCCGTATTTACTTATTTAGATTATATGACATTACATATGTAACAGGTTCATTTTATTATTATACCATGCAGATACACTTTTTCAATATATAAATTTCTATAATTATAATTTCTAAAACATTTATAAGATGTTTAATCTACTTTCTCTCCCCGCTCCTTTGAAATATTATTATATCTAAATTATCAAAAGACATAGTCTTTGATATCTTGTTTAACTCTCAATCTTAGTTCTTCTAGTGACCGTCCATGTGCTTCATGATCACCTCTGGGACTAAGAGAAATTTGAAAACTTTGCTACTACCGCTACCATCTCCATCCTTCTTAAATCCAATACCTGGCTCTTATTTAACAGAGACCTAAATATACTCTAGTTAAGAACAAAAGGAAAATTAATAGACTTGCACAAATGACAGATAGTAGTATTACAAATTTTTTCTTTAGGAAAAAAAATGAAGTTTTATAAATTCAAATACCATGAGCATCCATATACCCTGAAAGGAGGACATCAGATAGAGTAAAACTCCACTAACTGAGAAAAGATGAATTTAAGAATTATTGCTAATTTTTACTCTAAAGAAGCCAGGAGTTGCTTTCTGGGCACTCTCTTGACCATGAAATATGTTTCCTTTTCCCTGTATTCTCTTCATTATTTTGTCAAAACCTGTTCTCCATTCCTGGGAAGCACATTCCTAGAATGAGCAAGAACCCATGATATAGCCTTTGATTACACGTATCCATTCCCAGAAACTGTAACATGTGATCCCTAAGTGAGGGGCTTAAAGAAATATAAGAGCAAAGTCTCCTACTGTAAATATCACATCTTCCTCCTACACCCTCCCCTTCCCTTCTTTCCTCCACTCACCTTCCTCCTCTCCCTCTCTTCTCCTCAATACTGCAATGATCTGTAAATGCTCATTCCTCTGCCAGAGAGAAATAACACTATTGAAAGTCAACTGATTAGGGTGAAGAAGTATATTAAATTGAGTTAACCTTTCAATGACCTATTATAGATAACTTTCTCAATGACCTAGATGCCTTTTCTCCATTAGCTTTGAAAGCTCAGTCTCTGAACTACTGTAGAAGTCTGTTATTTACCACATCCTGAAATGCTGATGAGATTTCTTCATAATATACTCTTTAAATTACTGAAAGATATGAAAGTTAAAACAGGTGATTAATTATAGTTATTCAGTTTTTTTTTTAGAATGAAAGAAACATTATTAAAATATGTAGATGCTTGTTAATAGCTAGACTTTATGCTTGTGGAACACCTTTCTCTAAGGGATTTTGAAAGCACTTTCTCATTAATCCTCACAGACAGTTTTTTAATAAATTATGAAATAATTACACTATTCAACATTAACAGCAATAGACTACAGTTTCTTCTAACCATTGTATCTTAATTTACTCTTTATTATATGTTATCTCCTGAGATCACAGACAATTTTTTTCTATATTTGTTAATATAAAGTTTTAATATTTGTGTTCTTATATTGTCACATGATTAAAGATTTGAAATTGTCTCATAGTTTTTGCTCACTAAGTCAGAAACGTCATCTTCTAAGTTTTGTGTCATATATTCTCGTGCTCCACCATCTCATATCCCTCAGCCAACTTTACTCCTAATAGATATATTGACAATATCTTCCAAGCACCACATAGTCATTTACATGTGTAATCAATAATTTTTCTGTTACCTTTTCTGACTTGCAATTTAATGTTTGTTCATGTGATAACACCTTAAATATTGAAAAGACCTTCCACTGACGTGATGTTGTTTAAACAAGGAATATAGTGTTACGGTACTCATTTTTATACTACCTGAGTATAATAATGTCTTCTGATGTGTAATTAGAACTGGCCTGGAAAAAACACAAATCTCATAAGTTGAAATAGACTGATTTAAACTAATTTACCGCATCCTCTGTGAAAATGTAGTCACTTCATTTTCTTTATAACTTTTTATCTTTAGCAATTGCTAGGCATTACCTGTGTATTCAAAATAGTAATTTCTTATGATCAATTTACTCATAATCTCCTTAAAATGAAGAATAGGGAGAAGCACTGTTTATTTATTTTTTTAATTTTAGCCTCCTACCCCCTCAACCCCTCTCACTTCAGGGATCAGCATCACATAGAGCCTACTTGTTTCTGACCTTGCTGTTCTGCTCCTGCTTGGGCTGCTCTGCCTCCTCCCCTTCCTAAGTGTCCAGCACAGAACCCTGTCCCGTTTTTGCCATCCCTAGGCCCCAATTTTGTTTCAAGGAAATATGGTCAACCTGTCCACACCCCATCTATCTCCTCACCTGCTAAGTCACAAGGGCAAGCCCTTAAAGGATAATTTTAACAAATAAGAAACTCTTGTATAATCCATGGATATACACTTTTTAGATAATCCCTTTTTCTAAAATATCTTTTCCTACTTTTTCAGCATACTTGACAATGAAAGGCCATGCAGTTGTTTTGCTTTTTCCATTTATTTATTTCGTTTTCTAGATTATTTAAAAGTTTTCTTTGGAACTCTAGCTCTTCCTTATCAATGTTTTCATTTTTTTTTTTTTACATTTTATATTCTTGGATTATTTGCACAGTGCATTCTCTACTTTACAATGTTTAGCTTTTTTGGATTACTTTTATTTTTGATGTGGCTTCTAAATTTTGCCATGTGTCCCAAAACCAATATTTGTTTTCTTTTGTAATGTTAAAGATAAAATCCACATATTAATTTGCCCAACCTTTACCAGTTTGCCTCAAGTACTGCTTTTGCCCTTAACAGTATTATCCCAGCATATACTCTAAAATATCAATAGAGAAAGAAGAACAAATTACCTAGAGACTGCCATGTACCAACAGGAGTTGTCAAAAGGAAAAAGAAGCAGTGAACAATCTGTTCCCTGTGCTATACAGGCTTTTCAAAATTTTGTACATATATTTTATTAAAATACTCAAATTATTTAAATGGTATTTCAAATCAAAATGTGTTTGTGTATACCTGCCCATATCCATGAAGGAATTTTTTTTTTATGTTGTCTTCTTTAAGTTGTCATCTATGCTTCCTTACAGATTAGACTATAGTTGAAACAAAGAAGGGACTTTGTTTGTAGAAATTTAACATAATTTCTAATATCAAAAATTCATTTTAGCTTTGGTTATTAAATCTTATGATGTTCACATCAAAATTAATTTCACTTAGACAATGGCAATGTCATGGTCATAATGACAAGTAGATATATGCTATGATATTTTCAGAACCAAACACAATTGATCATGTCATGGTTCCAACAGATCATCAGTAGCAGAATTCACATGGGGAATATGTGATATTTTTCTTTGAATCAATCCAGAGAATATTATCAAATGTTAACAACCTCAAGGACAATGGTATTTGAGGTCTTCATAAAAAGGATAACATTGTTTCATGTTCTTTTAAATGACTAGTATCATTTTAAAAATTAATTGGTAGAAAAAGTCATAGAGCCATAATATCTGATTTGAAAAAATGGTTGATTACCTGTTAAATAAAAGGTCTTTAACTGAAGAATGCAGACAATAAACTTTTCCAGAAAAGTTTCCTTAAATAAGTGTGGTTAAAATGCCAGTTACTTGAGAAGACAATATTAACCAAGTTATATTGTATTAAAGACCAACTTTTTTTTCCCTTTCTCTCCTTTTCCTTTGCTGAGCTGTTTAAATAAAGGTTCTAGGATCCCCATAGAAAGCGGATTCATAGACCCACTTAAGAATAATTAGTGTCCTCTTCATACTCTCCTTCCTCTTTTGTCTCCTCAGATATTTTTATCTGAAAGACATGTTGAAATGATTGTACTTTTACTTTATAAAAGCGAAGCTCTAGAAAATACTTAGCTTTAAATTAAAGTATATGCCATAATCTTTCAGAAATGCATCATGGAGAAACATCATTTCCTGTACTTGAACCCATGGATGCTAAAAATACTAAACACATTTCAACTGGAAAAAATATAAACAGATTTAACTCAGTCTTGCATGTCATGGTTCTTGAGCTGAATTTCTGTCTAGTAGTCATTATATTTGTCTTTTCAGAAGGTAATCTTTTTAAGTTACTGCTCTGAATAATAAAGACTAACTATAGTAATTAAATTTAATGCAACAATATTGTCTGGGAATTAGTATCACTGATATGTAATACTAGATACTATTCATTGAAAATGAACAATATTGCCACGCCCTGGTGGGTGCAGTCCACATACACCCCAGGTTTCTAGGTTCACATCCCAGGCCCAGCAGGAACCACCCATTGAACAACTAAATAAAACACTTCTTCCTACTCTTTCTTCCTGCCTTCATTCCTACCTGTGCCTTTCTTTAAAAAAAAAAAAAAGAATGAAAATGTCAGGCACTGACTTAGGAATGTGGAAAGCATTATTACAACTCTGCAAAATAGCAGGTGACAGCAACATTTTATAGATTATAAAACAGAAGCTAAAAAATTGCATTGCTATAAAAAATGTACAGCTAGTAATTTTTAGAAAAGAGGTTTTATTCATATCTCTATGACTACATTTTTTGGCTCTTTGCATTCTAACAGCCTGTAAAATCCAGGGAGATAAGGCAACTATTCCCACCTGTCGAATGGCAATGTAACATGAAAAAAATAGAAATTTAGAGAGCAAAGACCAAAAAAGGAGAAATGGGTGAGGAAGGAGAGGTCAGTCTTCTTTTTGTTTCGTTTTTTGACTATTAAAAAAGCTTATTTAATACAAAAGTTAAATAATAAAATGTACATCATCTAGTTTTTATATCATGGTAAAATGATGTTGTGGGGAAAGGAATATGTTAATGCAGTTGATTTCTCTGGTAAACATAGCCATTGTTCATATTCTTCCAAGATTTCTAACATGGTAGTAATATTTCCATGTATTATATTTGCTTATAGTACACTGCCTCATTTCCCATTGTATTTGAGGCCCAGCTCTCCAAATCAAACTGGAACACCAGGTACAGAATTCCTTATTGTTCCTTTTATCATGCTTCAATACTAGTTTTTGCAAAGTGCTGCTCAGAATTTCAGCTTCTTGAAAGGACACAGCTATCTAATAAGGAATATAAACCTACAGTGGTACATCATTCCAATATTATTCTGTTGCCCCTAGTTGCTATCTTCACACATTCATCTGTCGCAAGATTTACTTGGGACTTAAATCTCTGCAATTTTCCTTAGATATATCTGCCATCTTTTAAATTCAGTAATTTCTTGTCCATATATTTGTTCAATTCTGGAGTAAAAACTTTGCTCAAGGTGTCTACTCAGTAAGCTCAGATACCTCCAGCAGAAATTTGTGACCTCTCTCAGACTTTCTATAGATCTGACATTTTGCCTCTGACATCACCTATCCCACCAATCAGTAGATTGTTGGCAGCTTTGCTGGTTCACTTGGTGATACTTAGGGGACGACTGAGCACATAGGAGAGGTTAATTCTTAAGGAGGTAGGCATAAAAGCAGAGAATTATCTGGAAAAAAAACATGTATACATATATGTATATTTATTTATATACACACATACATATATATATAGTAGGCTGACTGCATGTACCATTTTAAACAGAACAGTACTGTTTTTGTTTATATTTTCTGACCTGTTGTTTTGATATAAATGTCAATTTTTCCCAATTTTAATAAGCCATGGTCGTCTTTAAAAAGAGACAGTTTGATTGTCCCGACCCCATCTACTGGAGGGGCTTAAACACAACTGTCCCTTTGGTAAAAGATGGCCCTTGACGGGTGCTGACTGTGACAGACCACTGCTACTGCTGTTCCTGACCCTTGTGAGGAAACAGGAGCCTCTTGGAAGATGATTACCCTGACCCTGCAGGGCCTGTTTCTTCACAGGGAGCAGAACACCAAAGCTTGGTTGAGCTGTGGGGCATTTCTGGCAGTGGGATGGTTAAAGAGTCAATGAGTTTTAAGCAGGACATTTGGAGTGGAGCTATAGGATGCCAATTTCCTTACACTGACCCTGGCCTTTTGTATACGGTCTCACTGGGCCACACATCATTACTGTGTGATCACAGATCCGAATCACATAGTACTCGTTACTGGCCTGGCTACTCTGCTCCTCCTTGCATTGCTCTGCCTTCTCCCCTCCCCTTAGTCATCGACATATAATCCTGTTCCATTTTTTGCCATCCCAATGTCCTGTTTTTGTCTCAAGAAAATATCGTCAGCCTAATATATACCACAGTGATCTGTCTGTGCACCTGATTCTAGGAGTCACTAAGTAGTTTGAATTCAGGACAGAGTTCAGTATGAATTCCTGCATAGAACTATCTATACACCTTGAAAGCAGATTTCAAAATTATGATTTCTGATAAATTTAAGGAGACCATGGTATTCTCATGTGCCAGTCCCATGTTTTCAAATCTTTATCTTTTATGTTTTTTATTTGTCGAGGCTGCAATTTCTAAGGGCAAATCCTTCTTACCCAACAGTGGGTGACATAGGAGATACCTAGGGCTGGCACACAACCAGGCAATTATGAGGTGATGCTAATAGAACTTTATTATTGAAAAGCTAGAATCTATGAATCTGTCTCCTAAATAAATTTGTTAAAAACAGTTGAACATGTATTTATGAATAAGTATGACAGGAAACCGTTTATTCCCCAGGGGGCTTCTTCTACATGTTTAAAATTCATAATAGTGAAAGGTGAGTTGCATTGGATTGGTTGATAAATCATAAATCCATTGGAAAGCTGTGAATTGACCTCAAATGTAATGTTCTAAATAGAGTTAGCCCTAAATTTTTATCTGATGCTATGAAATTATAAAGCTCTAATTGTTTAATGAGTTTTATTTCATTCTCAAAACTTTAATATTAGTCCTACATGTTATAAATTATTACCAGGGCATTTTCTTTATAATTGTTCCCCTCTACTGTGAATTATGCTTTAATTAAAAATGTTTCTTGATGAAATGTTCATATTTTGCACACAGTAGTTTTTATTTACTAGACAGTTTCCTGGTCAATTTAGAAACCCATCTTTTGAATGTAGTCTTCTAAAAGAAAGTAAGTCTGATGATTATGCACATACACAAAAAAATGAATTTTGAATTAACATACTCTTTATTCTATTGGATACAATCCTCTTTGAATAGCTTTCAGAAGCCTCCTTAGCTTTCCACGCTGACTTTATTTTTCTTTTCCTAGTATCTGAAATCTCTGAACTGAAATATCCCCTTCCACCTGGCACTTGTATCCCTGCCCCCAACCATAATGTAATACTTGTCTATCACTTGTTCCTATTTTTCTATACTTTCACCTTGAAAATAACATGCACCAGAACCTCCTCAGCTCAAACTTTATCATGGATCCATTCCACAAATTCCAATGCTTCCTTCTGATCACCATAAGTCATTCTCTTATCATACATTCTGCCACTAGAATATATTCCATTGACCTTTTGTCAAATAGCATCTTGCATACACCGGTTTTCTAATTGCACATTTTATCTTCTAAATAAGATGCTAGCTTGCTTAAAGATATGGTGCAAAATCATATTTTGCATTGATCTAAAGGCTTAATCATTTTCTAGGTACCCAGAATATATTAAAAATTAGTTATTATGCCAGAAAGTACTATTGAACTAGAAAAATATTATGTCTAAATGAATTTAGACATGCAGGAAAGGTCCTTTCATACTAGATAGTTAAACAGTTTTTTAAATGTGACTGAATATCTCTTAATAGAAATATCTTCACTGTGCCTCACATTTGTGAATTCTGATATACTGGGGTCATTTACTCAAAAACTTGAATTGCTCTCAATGAACCGTGTGAAATCAGATAAAGGATGAGTTTAAGGTATAGAGTTAATAAAATCAAAGGGGAAAATACTTGTGAGGAGTATGTTGTTAAATGGTGTATTACAAGAGATGGGTTGAAAGTTTAAGAACCTTTTTAGACAAGAGTAACAAAAAAGTGTCACTGAAAATAGGGAACAGAATACAAAAATAACTCTGCCTTTTACCATTTAAGAGACTTTGAACAAGCAATCTAATTTCTCAAGAATTCATGCCTTCATCTCAAAAATGAGGTTATAATGGATGATGGATCCAAAAGCTATTTTCATTTGTGAAATATCATAATTTCTAAGTAATAATTTTTTTATAAATGAGGAAATTTTGACTTAGAAATCCAAAGACATTAAAATAAATTTTAAAAATAGCCGTGTTATCAGAGTAGGAAATGTCTGTGCTTTCTTTGAATATAAAATGAGTGAGGTATATTTAAGAATTGGCATTCTGATTTGCTTCACAAAAAGGAATGTAAATCTGTACATACTCAAAATTAATATGTCTCTCTTTAAATAAATAGATACCATCACCTTGTTGTGCCCTGCAATAGAGTTCTGCTTCACTCAGCAGGAAAATCATCTCTGTATTATACTTTCTCCTACCAACAATGCTTTAAAATTTAACCATGTTCTTCCACACTTCGGATTTCAATACTATCCTTCCTCTGTGCTTCTTTTGTGACCCATGTCCTTGAGAAGAGGAATATAGAAAAAAATCTATACTTCTTATATTTAGCAAGCCAAATTCAGTGCCAGACACTATTTAAGAAAGTCTTTCTTAAGAAAATTTATTGATTGCCAAATCATTTGTCTGAGTTTTTCCCGAATAAACATTCAGGAAATTATGGTTCTCTGTGGTTCTGTATAAAGTTTGTGATTTGGATTATTGCAAATACTAGCAGATCTATTAGTATATTATAAAACTTTATTTTCAAGGTCTATAATATATAATTTACTACATCCCTCTAATTATAAAAGCAATTACAGAAAGCACAAAATACAAAATAACCTCATGTATAACTCCACCACAGAGAATAACCATGGACTACATTTTGTTGAATATTCTTCCAGTATAGGATATTATGATATATATATATATATATATATCTTTTTAAAATTAAATGTCATTTTATCAATCCATAGCTGTTGCCACTAACCCTGAAATGTAGATTGTAGGACCATGGTACATTTGAGCTAAGTAGCCTGTTACAACATTACTCAAATTCTCATGATCTTTCTCTCCCTTTCAGAACAACTGAACATATTAATAAGTCAGTTCTTACATTTGAAAGGAAATGAGCAATAACAAAAGTAAGCCTTTGTGCTTCTATAAATGACCCTTGACCAACGATTTGCATTGCTATGCCCACCATATCTAATTATTACTGCCCCTGACTCTCCATTGCTTACAATAGCACTTAGCACCTATCAGAACTCAGATAAATATTTTTCAGTGATTGGTTGCATACTGAATTGGAAGAAAAGGAGGTCTAACTATTCTATTCTCGCTTTGAAATGTCTCTACATTTGCATAAGTATTGTAAGATCTGACCCATCATTTAACAGGGATAAAAATTGAATTTTATAACTTCGTATTTTTTAACAAATCATGAAGATAAATTCCTTCCAACCAATACCTTAAGAAGAATTATTTTTTTAAAAAAGCACAAGTGGTATTAATTTCCAGTAGTAGAATGCAAATGATAAGTACTAGAGAGTTAACATTTTTATAACTTTCTTTATCTTTTGCGTCTTTTGTTTTTAAATCAATTTTCTTCCAAATGCATTACAGCAAAGTTAGATAAGATTCCTTTTAAGAAAAAAAAAACCCAGACCTTGTCAATTACACTGTCTTTCTGTTATTGAAACATGTGTACACTAAAAACCAGTTGCAAAGTATTATACTTTTATTCATGTGAATTATGAAATTTAAATGAATTCCAACCAAAACTATAAAACTGGTGACATGTCAATCAGCAACACTAATAAGGTAACTTTTTTTGTCCAAACTAAACCACTTTTCATAGCCAGAAGTGCATTCATTTGTTGCTGACTACTAAGACATGAGTTTCAGGGAAAAATCAGAGGGAGAAGCGTGCACTTCTTTATTTTCACCTAAATTAACATATTTATTGAAATATGCCTAGAGAAAAGTACATAAATCACAAACCATAGCTTTCTGAATTTTTACAAAAATAGCATACCCACATAATCATCTCTTATATCAACAAATAAAATACCTTCAGCAAGCCAGATACTTCCTGTGTGCCCCATTCCAGATTATACCCCTACTACTTTGTCTGAGTTGTATCGTTATATCATCATATTTCCCATGACTACTCAACCTCTACCCTCTTCTCTTTTTTAATACTGTGAAATCTTTCGTTAGCAGTCTGTGATATTATTTGGCATTTTATTTGGACACAAGTTTATTAAATATGTTAATCCTACATTATTCCCATGAATAACATTTATTATGTTTATACCATGGGCTGGACTTCTAAGTGCTTACGTGAAATAAGATTATTTAATATTCAAAATAAGACCACAGCGCAAGTATTATTATTCTCTATTTGTAATTTAGGAAACTGAGGCACACAGAGATTAAATCATCTCAAGTCATACAGTGTGTAAATTGTGGTTCCAGGATTCAAGCCTAAATGGTTGGTCTCCAGTGTCCATTCTTATAATTGCCTACCTGGGTTTGCCATATTAATTTTATATTTTAAAGATTTCCACAAGTTCCATATGGCACCAACTTCACAAATAGCAAACAAATGTAAATATAGGCATGGACATCCCTTGGCAGTACTAGTTATAAAATGACAATTCACATGATCAAATGTAGATCTGCTTTAAATTTTTAGGTTATGGTTGATATTCAAATTTAGGAAGCATTCTCATATAGAAATTTTGATGCCTCTACCTTCCCCATATACAAATAAATATGTCAATAACTGCTGCTTGAAAATAACTGAATATATAAATTAGAAACTTGAATAATCTTTTCTTTATAAATAATAATTGAAAAGGGCATATTGCAGACCTTCTCACTATCAAAAAAGTACTGTTGGTATCATTAAATATTATTTTAAAACTGGTAAATGTATTAGATTACTGAAAGAATTGCACACAAAAAATGTGTTACAAGCATTGTTTCTTCTGTCAATCTATGATTTATATTGATTGTTACTGGAATATATTATAAATGAGTTAAGTTTTAGATGATTAACTTTGGAGGGTCACTGAGAAATGCAGAGTAGACCATAAAAGAGTATCTTGAGGAGTACTATCTGCTGTTGTTTTTAATGAAAACTACTAAGTCATCCAGTCTCTGCCTCTATCCCTATTAGTATCATCAGAAGTGTTCTAATAGCCCTGTCTTTTCTGGGTCAATTTTGAGTTCTGTTCTTTAGCTTACAACAGTCATTCTCAGTCAATCCCTAAAGATGAAATGATGAATGTCTAGGGAATATCCCAAGCCGATGTCATGGTATTAAGGTCACCCAATATGATAGTGCCCATATTTCTCCTTTCAAAAAATGTCTATTTTTATTGAGGTAGCATTGTTTTATAACACTATATGTTTAGATAAACAGGTTTACTCTTCATCAAATATATACCATACCACACTCATCATCAAATTTCTAATAATTTCCCTATAACTGGACACAGAACATTCACCCCCTTTGCTCCTAACCCCTATCCCTTTCCCCTCTGGTAACTTCAATTCTGCAGTCAAAGTCCAAAGTTAGATTTTGTTTTCTTTTGTCTGTTCCTTTGTTTTGTTTCTTTATATTCCACACATGAGTGAAATCATCCTGCATTTTTCTTTCTCTCTCTGACTTATTTCACTTCGCATAAGCCATTCTAGTTTTATCCGTGTTGCCACAAATGACATTTTTCATCCTTTTTATAGCTAAGCAGTATTTTATTGTGTGTGAGTGTGTTTGTGTATGTGTATGTGTGTATAGATACACACACATTTGTCATGTCTATTCCATGCAGTCATCTGGCAATGGGTACTTTTTCCATATCTTGGTTGTTGTTAACAGTGCTGCAATGAATGTTCGGTATTCTAATGATGATGAACATTTTTTTTCATGTGCTTGTTAGCCATCTGTACATCTTCATTCATTTGTGACATGTAGAGATACCAAATAAACAAATGTTCAAAATGGTATTCTAATATTCTTCAGATAGATACATAGAAGTGAAATTGCTGGATTATAGGGTAGGTAGTATTATGTTTAACTTTTTGGGGTGCTTCCTTACTGTTATCCAAAGTGGTTAGAACAATTTAGACTTTCACCAACAGTGATGGGAGTATTTCCTTTTCTTCACACTGTGGCCAATACCTGTTGTTTCTAGTTTCTGTTGTTGTTGTTGTTGTTGTTGTTGTTTTAAATAAGCTATATTCACAGTTGTGAGGTGATATCTCATTATGGTTTTGATTTTCTTTTCCCTAATAATAATGATGAACATTTTTTTCATGTGCTTGTTAGCCATCTGTACATCTTCATTCATTTGTGACATGTAGAGATACCAAATAAACAAATGAACCAAATCAGGTAAAAATAAACTTTTATTCTATGAGATCAAATTAGTGGTTATCATAAGGACAAACTGGGCAAACAGAGTCAGTTATATAGTGAAGAATAGAATTAGACTATTGCTAGTAAAATTAATGTATTATATACAGATTTTGATACCTTAAACCTATGTAATATTGTAATGCAATTTTCCTTCAACAAAATAAAAAAGAAGCAAATGAAATAATTTGGTGAATTAAAAAATATAAAAAATTCATATAACTATACAACAAAAAAGGGACCTAATCAAAAAAATAGAAAAATCTAAATAGAAACTTGCCCCAAAAGATACATAAAATCCTTTTGTTTTCACTTTTGATAATTTTGTTTCAAACTGGGTTTCTCCAGTCCCTTGGCAAAATTGTTCCTACAGTTTGCTGATATTAAATACATTCAGACTTCACAATTTACTCAAAAAATCATAGTTTTATTTTAAGTTATTCCACATGTTCTTCCTTTAAAAAAAATTTTAGAGTCATTGACTATATAGAGTGGTATAGACTTGAATCTCCTCTCTGAATAACATACATTGATCAGTTAATTCTAATTAAGTTACCACTAATTTGCAGGTGTCTGTTTTTGAAATCCTCTCCCCCATTTGAATTTAACTTGGTCAATAAAAGCCTCAGAGCCAGCTCTTTCTCTAACATGTAGCCCTAATGTGGACCACTCTCTCTTGGGTTGCTAAGCTTCAGTCACACCCTGATCTTTCAGTTTCACATAAGGCAAGGCCTTTTGTTTAGGTCCTTCACTAGTATACTCTGGACTGAGCATTTTATATTTACATGAACTCTTTATTATTCTTTCATCTCTGTGGGTTTTTTAAAAATAGTTGTGCTTATTCTGAGAAAATCAGAAGCTATTCAATAAAGAATAGTAGAGAAAATAAAAGTTCCCCATAATTTTACAGCATAGAGATAAATGCAAATGTATTCAGGTATTTTCCTTTCTTTAAACTTCCTAGAAATTATTTTAAAGATTTCATATTAAAAATTTGGTAGACAAAAGAATCTGTGTAATATATGTCTAAATGATAACCATCAGTTTTGGTCCACTTTGTATCCTAGATAGTAAAACTTTACTAAAACCAAATCCTTTTGGGCTTTTTCATAAACTCATCTCCCAACAACTTTTCTTCAGAATAATGTCTCTTTAATTTTATCAGAACTTTTGTAAAGTAAATACTAGTATTGCAGTTATTTTAAAGTAGAACACCAGCATAATAACTATAGATAATAATACTGTATTGTTTATTTGGAAATTGCTAAGAAAGCAGTTCTTGAAAATTCTCATCATTAAAAAAAATGTAACTGTGTGGTGATAGATGTTACTTGACATTGTAGTGATTATTTCACAATATATACAAGTAATAGTCATTATGTTGTACACCTGAAATTAATATTTTATGTCAATTATATGCAAAAAAACTAATTAAATACACAAGGACTCAAACAAGTTTAAAAGCCGAGAGCCACATAATCAGTAAGAAAATAACTTTGAAGACTAACTCCAGAGTTCAGACTCTTAACCGTTACTCCTGGACTCTCATACCAAATTTAAGTTCTTGATAACTGTTGTTCTGGCATCTAGAACTTCACCCTCATAGACAGATCCTGGCTGCAATTACATAATTGCTTATTGTACCTATTGATATAATGACAGCCTCCCAATAATTTGTGAGCTCCATGAAGTTGGAATACAGATGTGTCTTAATCACCATTATAACCACCACTTCCTCTAGCTCAATAGAATTCTAGTGAATGGATGGGTAAAATGGACTAGGGGATGCTTATTTATGTGTTTACTGATCTCATAACTGTCTAGCTGATACTTTAAAAAATACACAGAAGTCCTGATTTTTCTATATTGTGTATATACACCATATAAATCTAACTACTTTCATCCACTGAAAGTTCTACTCACTCCACTAATGAGCAGCTGTCCAGCCACTATGTCTTCTATTTCTATGTTTTCACAGTTCGTAGACTGCACATCTTTCATTTCATTATTCCTTACCTGCCTTCTCTTCCTCCTCAAGACTTCCAGACTTCTTTTATTTGCATGAAAAGCTCACAAATGTAAGTTGGCTCACTATTGATCATCAGCCTGCCTTCCACTTTCCTCTGGGAATCACTGTGGTGTCATTCTATTGAAAGTTGCCCTTTTTTTCAGTTCTGATGCTTAAAAGTAAATAAACACAAAATATTGAGACTGTAAAGTCAAACACTATAGCCACTAAATTGCATGATGTCAATTTGTACCGTTGTTCTTTCATTTAGAAATATGCTAAATTTCTAAATCCATAATTTATGTAAATCTCACAAATTTAACTTACTTTAAATGTTCTCAATAAGTTTTTAAAACGGGTGTTTTCAAAAGCATATTAAATCAAATTCAGAACAATGTTTTAGAAGGTTATTAAAATTGAGAAATATGAGGCACAGATATAAATAAGGAATAATACATTAATTAACACAAAGCTGAACCTTGCCTGGGTTTTCAACCTTAAAAAAAAGATAATTAAAAACATTGCTGTGAAGAATTTTTCATCTGACTTCTGGGTTACTGAATGAATGAGAAATAAAGATAATGATATAAAGAAAAAGTTTAATGTGCGACTCACAGCTTATCACAAGAAAATGCATAGTTATATGATGTTGTTCTGTCGAAATTGCTCCCGTATTTTGAACAAGTGCTCAGAAAGTTTCCAAAATTAGAATATCAGGGATGCATTAATTAGAGTGATAATCTTAACTCGATTTTTAAGGCGTGGTAATCCCCCTGCCCACAAAGCATAACATGAAAATAATTTAAATTAAAACAATACATCTCAATAATCTGCCAATGCACTCTAATATGTATCAAATGCCCACATTACCTTATGCATGCAAACTTAAAAATATCACAGTATTATTTGTTGAGTATTTCTCTGAGATGACTGTATATATGACTAAAGGATAACAATTTTTGTACTTCGAACTATACAAGGAAGATTACTATTCTGGGAAACTATCTCAAGGCTTATCACTTTGACTAAAAAGAGTCATTCTGTTTCTGCAACTTTATACTCCAGGATATCTATATGTTGCTAGTGTTTCCAATTCCAGGTCTGTGAAATGTTTTTTTCATATTTTGCCTCAACATATAGAGACATTTTTTAAAGTCTACTTTGGCATATGAAACTCCTAGATTCAAATGTCCTACAAAGGCACCCAAAGCATATTATTTTCATTTCAAATACTTAGAACAATTTTCAAGTGTATATGTAATTATTTTCTTCATTCAGTCTCAAGTCCTCAGAATTTTCTCACTCTTTATATGGGTAAATAATCTATGTTGGTATAATATCACCCCTATTCCCGAATATACTCAACATGTCAGGAAAATGTTCTACCCTAAGAATTTTAGTTTCTTGACTATGATCAATAGGGAATTAGGTTACTCAACTGAAATTTATGTTCCAAGGTATGTTAATATTTAGAGTTAAAGAAGTTTCTTACATTCCAAGACTCAAAAGTCCACATTAACTCCCTAGAATATACTTATCTGAGCTTGATTGTTGCATAATAATGTCAATGAAGTCATAATCCTCAGGTTGCAGACTTTCCAGAGCATTTTGAGGTTATATACATAGACTTCTTACATTGCTTCCTCTCCCTAGTGTGGGCAGATTTATCAACAAGAGATTTTTATTGGAAATAGATCTTCATGACTGATGAAATTATTTGATCAAGTTCAAGTTTTTCCTTTCCTTTGATATTGAGTTCCATCTCATTCAGGGGTATTCTCATTCCTTAGCAATGTTCTTAATGCTTCAAATTCAAGTTAAATCATGTAATTATAATGGTAGCAGCCATCATTTATTAAGCTAGTACAACATATCATACCTTATTCTGGAATATTTATGTATATACTATCTAATTTCTTTTTAACAAAAAGGTTATTACTGGTAAACCAACACATAGGAAAAGTCAAGATCAGCTGATAGAGAAAATTATAATTGTCTAGTATCTATGCATACATATAATATGTATGCATATACATAACATATATGCACATGCATATTGTACGATTAATTAATAATTAAAAATACTTCACACTTGTTTAACACTTAAAAATACATAAAGATATTTTGTGTAGAGTGTCTCATTTTAGCCTCAAAATACCTCGATGTCAAGTCAATAAAAAATGAGCAAGAAAACATAAACAGAAAATTTAAAGAGGGTATCTAAATGACCAATAAAGGAAGAGATACTTATCAGAACAAGCAATATATAATGATAGTCTTACACACTCACCAGAATGTTGAAAATTAAAAGATAGAAAATATTGAGAAGAATGTGGAGCAACTAGAACACCCATAAACTAATGGCATAACTATAAAAATTCATAAAACAAGTTTGGAAAGTCATTTGGCAATATCTACTAAGCTAAGTACATGTGTACTCTATGATCCATTCATTCCACTGAAACACAATATGTTCATCAAAATAAATGTACATTATTTCATTTATATAAAGTTAGATTATTGCATTATACTAAAGTTATGTTTGATTGGTTAACTCTGTTGCTGACCTAGCCAAGAGAGTAAAATCCTGGTTAATTTTAAATAACTACTCAGAGCTGCAAGTAACCTGTAAAATTTATATCTTCCACTTTTGATTTTTGCTTTTGTGCAAGTATTCAATGACAACGCATCATCAAAGAATCTTTTAACTTAGAAACTGTAAATTAAGACTCTGAAGTCCAGGTTCTGTTCAGGTTCTACTGTTGTCTCCTGGGGAATCTCCTGACCTGCTAGTGGCCAGAACAAGAAAACACATGGTTTAGTACTATTCCCAAGCAATGTGACTTCTCAGGAGAGAGTTAATGATTAAATAACTTCAACATTTAAAAACATACATGTATATTAAAAGATTCATTTCTACAGAATAGTAGTAGATGGTTGTCATTATAAACCAAAATATAAATCATTCTCAAGTTTTTCTGGCATACTTTTACTCTTTGACAACTTGCCATTTTTGTAGATTTAAATTTCTTTCAAAACAAAAAACCTCATGACATAATTATTCAGATATAATCTTTAAGAAATCTTCAGCATCAAAAATATGTTTTCGTGCTTTTTATTTCAAAATCTACTCATGAAAAGCAAAGAGCATGCTCTTCCTCTGAGAAGGTTTTGTCTTGAATAGGTTAGAAGATACTCCAGTGAATCATTTAATAATTGATAGTGGAAATAGAATCTTAATGAAATTTCCATCTTCCCAAAACATGAACTCTGTGTTTATTATTTTTTATTATTACCTAATACTTATGTGCGCAGTTACCTAACATAGCCTAGTTGAAATTCCTACTAGCAATTTAAAGGATCTGTGTCACAAAAATTTTTCAAGCATTAATCTCAAATTAAACCATTTAAGTGGTGATGAGAAAATTCTCATGATAGAAGCATGTGTTCTTGTCCAATTTATTTTAAATTTTATTAAGAGAATTTGTTCTTCAGTGCTAGAGAGTGAACACTATTAATGATAATATTATTTTATTGAAACATTATTCTTATGGATGTGGAGTCATAAAAATTAAAAAGTGCCACCTTAAAATGATTAAATTTATACAATCTTTAAATAAAATTCCCATAATTATTATTCATAGTGTGATAACATTTGGAAAGGTTCCTCAACTATTAGGATTACTCCTACTCTAATACATTTTATTTTACAAATCTGAAGATACTGAACCCCGGAAAAATTGAGCTTCAATAACCTAATATTCTAGACTTACTAGGTCAAATGCATATAAAAATATGAATATTATCTTTAGCAGCTGATTGTCCTAAGGAAATAACAAACTAAGAAAACAAACTAGTGACTGACTAGAATCTACTAAAATTCTACCAAGGACAGGGATGCTCAAACTACTCCCAAGCTGTCCATTCCATTTTTTAATAATGTTTTTTGTAACTTTTTTTTATTGGTCACTATTCTACCCTCCAAAGTTGCAATAATTCTTTTCGCTCTTCTACTACTCTCTTTCAACTATGGTTGCTACTCCCTAGGTTCTTGGAGAATCATCTTTCCTATTCATTCTTAATACATTCACCCCTTCTTTATATGAACTTTCCTTCAAACTTTAAATTTTCTGTTGCCTCTTTCTCTGAGGGTTTTATTCCATTAATTTTCTTTCCAAAATATTATATCAAGAATGGAATGCTCAATAATCTATGATCCCTTTGAACACTATATAGGGTTCTGAGAACCTATGAACATTCTTAAAGTGACCACTAACATTTATCATAATTATATTATGTAATTAATGCAAAATTAAATTTTATTGTTTTCTTATTTGTAATGTATCTTTAAAGCTAATTTTAGATACTCTACAATATGATTATTGATAATGTCTATGTTGTGATTAAATTAATTTACTGTATTTTGGGGGGGACTTAGATATTTGTAATAGCTAGAAGGGACATATTTAGGGAAAGTAACCAATTAACTATGTGAAGGCTTGTAGCACTTTAATATAATTAAAATCATTCTATAGTAACATATAAAGTAGTAATTATGCAATTTTCTCAGTCCAGGAAAACAGAGCCTTTGTGAGGACTAGATTATTGGAGTTTCTTTCCTAATAAGTAGGTCAGACATTAGCTGGTGGCATCTCAAAAACCATTAAATATTCATTAACATTATGGGAAAATGCTACTGCTCTAAGGAAACCATACGTTTCTGAAGAACATGCCAATATTTATTAGCTGATTACTTAGGGATGACTACTTTTTTCCTCACAGGGATTTTCTTAATACTTATAAATAAAATTAATTGAGTGTATGCATATGCCAGATATTATCCAGGCTAAGTCCTCTAACATGTATTATCTCTTCTTTTCTTACAAAGTTTTGAATTATAATAATATAATTATAATTAAACTCATTTTATAGACAAGGAAAATTAAACTTATGGAAAAATGAATTTGTCCAAGATCATAATTCTAGTTAGTTACAAAGGTAAGGCTTTAGTTAGATATGTCCTATACTCAAGTTCTTAATACTTTGCCACTACCCATCCATTAGTTAGATTTTTAATTAATTAAAATAAGCTTGTCTTTAGTGTAGACAAAGTTCAGAGATGTTAATAAAACTATTCATTGTTCAGTCTTCACTCACATGGCAGGACTTTGTTCTTCTGAGTTCAAGACCAATTATAGTTCTTTCAATATAGCTAGAGCAAAATTGAGATCTGTACTATGTATCACATTAACTCTGTTTTTGACTTCTTATTTTGATGTTGGCAATTCATGAGAAACTAACACATAGTTTGGTCTCTTTCTGTTTCTCTTATATTCCATAAAGTAAGTTAAAACATCTCAAACTTTAGTATTTAAATGTTCTTAATGGCAGAGAATAGTGCATATATATCCTTGCAATGTAATATATATATATATATAATATATAATTAAAATACACACAGTTTTATACTTTACTGTATAATACATGATTGTTTTATTTCTGTGTATTTTTATCCACATACTTTAAAACAAAAATGAAGCTTTGAAAAGAAGCACTGAGGGACAGTTTACACCCCAGTTACCTTCAGGTAACTGTAGGATATACAACTGTTTGAAAAAAAAGGATGTAAAAGATTTATTCAAAATTCACAAATTCATTTTTCAAATTTTCATGCATTTAAAATAATTTTAAGTGTATATCTGATGCAAAAATAATATATAAGGTATATTGAGTTAAGTAATATATTCTTTCTTCTCAAGAAAACTCTAAGTCATAGCAAAGGAGATAGCCCACCAAATAATTCTAGGACTTACTGATCCTCTAGTAATGAATGCTGTTGCATTACATCTTAATAGTTTGTAATAAAATATTAACACATTCCATTTATTTGACTGTGTATCTGAAACTAATATGGGACATTTCCATTCACTGAATCAATATTGATGCCATATATAAATGTGATTTCCCAATTACCTGCTTATTAAGGTTTTTCCTCTGGGTTCTTGCTTGAGTACTTCTTCGATAAGAATCTTTATATTGGAGAGTAGATGTCTGAGACAGCAGGCCAAATCAAACCTTTCTGTGATTACAGCATTTCATATATTTATTTGATGTGTTAAATTTTCTTCTCCAACATCTATTAGTTGTAACAGTATTTTCCATTTAGAATCTTCTATGCTGATTGCAATTTGCTGATTATTAAATCTAATACTTTTAATTGATCAATATTTAGGATGTTTACTGTTCTCATATTCAGCTGTTGTACTTCTTTTTCACTGTTCTGTCCATCTTAACCATCCTATCATGAAATTTCAGGGTGATATTGTCAGTTTAGCTTCCTTGTAATATTTGTTAGCATTTCTTCCTTATAATATATTGTTAGCATAATTTTAAAGTTATGAAAACATGGATTAGCTATTTTTTCCACTTTTAAAACTTTAAAAATTCGTGTATTCTAAAAGCACACAAATCATTAAACACTCAAATATAAATATTTGTTATAATTTTATACACTATTACCTTTAAGATATGCTAAATATATTAATAAGATGTTGTGAAATTCCAGCTCTAGTTTTAACAATAGTAAATAAATAAATGCCAGAGTTTAATAAACATTCTACCATCACCTATCAACAATATTTGTAAATCAATAAGATATTCTAGTCAGAAAACAGAAAAGTATGCTTTAATATTTTACATGAAGATTAAGGCAAAGAAATATGATAAAAATATTAATAAAGGTCTAGGAAGAATGGATTTGGCTGTTTTTCATGGTTTGTTGACTCCTGAATTAAAGTATATGTGAGATTTTAATACGTGAATGAAGGGAAATAATATTGTGAGCTGCAAAAAAGCATAAGCAGAAGAACAGAAGAGTGTGTTCCTTAAATGAAAATAGTCATGGAAGGAAGTAGAGAGAGATAAAGTTGGAATTATATTGGAGGTGTGTTTAGCATGGTGTGGATTGTGAATTGGTAGAAACACTGTAGGCTTATATTAGGTAGATTATTAGTAGCATCTACTGAACACTTAGCATAGGCCAATAATATGCAGTCTGGGGTTTGACTTCAAATCTTGTATTTTAATCTCTATGTTTTTCTTTTTATTAACTCCCAAGAGTTTTCATGGTGCTTGGAAACCATTCATTTATGTCTTCCTAGAATTAGATGGGCAAATAACTGTCATTGCCCTGGAAACATAGAGATTATTCATGTGAGTTGAAAGATGTGTCATACAAGAAGTAAAACTTCACTGATCATCCAAGAAAAATATTTCCCAGGAAAATATACATTCTCTAGGTGTTAGAACAGAACTCTCTGTGTGACCTCATTTGAGAGAAAGGAAACAGAGCTTGAAACAAAGGAATACTGTTTCTCCCCATGATGACTGCATAATGAAAATTTATAAATTGATTTAATCATTTTTGCCAAGAATTGACTCTCCAGGAAAAGAGGTGAGTAATGTACATGTAAAGCCTCAGAAAATCTCGATACAGCTGTCTCAGATTTCCCTGTCTGGATACATTTGTCTAATATTTCACCATTCAAAATTTCATGGTCATAAAGATAGAGAATGCAGCACATGCTCATTTAAAACTGCCAGTGAGCTAAGTCATATTGAATAGGTTTCCCCTCTCCTCCATGGTAATTTTTAAAAAATTTTTCATATTATAATAACAGTTCAATAAATATAAACTCAGAGACAATGTATATTAATTCCATGGTCATTTTTAAAATAATATCTCAAACATAGGTTAGTTTTCCTAAAACAGAGCAGAAAAGTTTTATTAATTGTAGAGGCCACATGTTTAAAAATGTATATGTAAAGTTGTATTATCTAGAAAGTCAAGATCAATCTAGATATTCTCTATATGGTCAGGAAAATCTAGACATTCTCTATATTTAGAAGTATTTATTTGAGCTTTAATAAAAAAATTGAGGATACTCTGTTTGCTGTAAAGATTTTCACAGAACAGTTATAAAAATTAAAGAAAAAAAGTACATCCTCTGAGAAAAGCAATCAGCGTCAGTTTATTTAGAAAAACAAGTGCAAAGCAAAATGGTTTTCTCCTCCTAGATATAAAACATATTAGTACAGAAAAAAACAACTTATTTGGAACTATGACTTTTTTAACTGTAAGTAACGTTAATGTTTACTTTTTCACTAAGGAGATATTAATTGATCCTGTATTTGTGCTTTAGTAAATCCTAATATGAATCGAATTTCAAAGCCACAAATTTCTTTTAAATAGCATGGCTTAGTTCACTATTTTTTGTGAAAAAATTATAGATATATTGTCATAGAAACCAAGAAAACTTTCTGATTAATAGAAAAAATAGATACAATGTACAAAGCTATTAACTATTTGTGCTAGAATCATTCATCACAGTTAACTATTTTACATACGTATATGTATATAATATATATGGGAAACTTCACTAAATAGATACTTTTCCACACTAAGAGCATGCATCACCACTGATTGGCACTTACTTCTTTCTTGCTAAAGTTCCCTTTCAAAGCAAAAGACTGTTGATACAGAATATTATTATAAATAGCACAGATGTCATGTATTGTCTCAGTCTATTTTTCCTGAAGTTGACCAAAGGTACTTTCTTCAACATGTTACCAATGATTTGGGAGAGGAAGGAGCAGACAAGAATGAAGAGAGCATTGTGGGGGCAGCTTCACATAGACAGAACAACCCAACTACCTGCTCATTGAAGAACTATTTAGAACTTCCTATTACTATATCTCATTAATCCTCTCTGAAAATCAGAGCCATTATTTTTAAAGATACTGACAAATGTCATTGAGTAGTATACCGATCACCCTTGCTAAGCATTTTCTTTAAATAATTAAATATATTTCATTGCTTTTCATAATGCAAATTTCATTTCTGCTATAAAGTTTACATGTACTTTCCCTGAAATATACACATATTTAATTAGAATGAAATAGTATATCTAAGAGATTTTTGCAAATGGGTTCTGATAAATTGCTAAGTGTGGTGTCTAAAATCAATAGTATGAATGATCTTCAGTTAGGAATGCTCTCAGCCAGTTTGCTGCCCTGAATGATAGAATGAGTTTGGAAAGTAAGCTAGTTTAGCATTATTTCATAAAAATCACCATAAAAGCACTGGGAGGGCAGCTCTTAGGGTCATTAAAGTGTTCCAAAGGAAGAAATTCCATTAACTCAGGGATTTCTTTCAGTAATAGCTTGGACTGTGTATAGCTTCAAGTTTTAATTACATAAAAAATATTCTTTTTTGTATCCATTGCATTTCACAAAACATTTTTAAAATTCTCAAATTTTAAGAATTAGTTCATCTTAGATTTCCTCAAAAGCTTATAATTTCACCACTCTTCTTTGAGTGTTGAATTGTTTTAGCATAACAGTAAACACATACTGAAATCATTGATAACATTGCTTAAGCAATGGTGCTCTTCAACATGTCCCAAACTATTGCTATTTTTTCTGTCATAGTGTTAATTATTTTTTATTCTGAGACAATCATAAGAAATAAGGTGATTGGCATACCCTAGTGGAGTAGCGCTTTGGTCAATCATCTCTGAAGGAGCACAAGCCATATACCCCTGGGTTCAAGTCCTGAGATTGAGGGAAACAACCAACAACAAAATAAAAATAAAATTAAAAATGCTTCTTCCTCTGTCTTTCTGTCTGCCTACCCACCTTCATTCTTGCCTGCACCTTTCCTTTAAAATAAAAAGAAAGACATACATTATTAAAAATAATAATACAGATTCCATATATCCTTTATATTTTTTCCAATCATAACATCTTGCAAAAATATACAAGATAGTAACCAAAATATTATCACTGCTATAATAAAGATAGAAAACTTTTTCATCACTACTTGAGTCCCTTAAGTTGCCCTTATGATTACTACTATTTTCTTTTCTATTCTAAATCCATCCCCAGTCCCAGAAAGCCTCTGATCTAATTCCAGTTTTCATAATTTCTTATTTCAGTAAGTTTATATAGATGTGTATGTAATCATTTGGTATTAGTTTTTTTCACTCAGCATAATTCCTTGGATATTCATACAAATATCTATATGTATAAATGGTTTATTGCACTGCTGAGTAAGTAGTAGCCTGTGGTGTAGATATACCAGTGTGTTTGGCCATTCATCTGTTGAAGGACTTATGTGTTATTCCTGACTTGACTACTATGAATAAAACAGCTATAAACATTCAAGTAAAATTTTTGTGGGAAACTAAGTCTTTATTTATCTGGAATAATTCCCAGGAATCCAATGACTATCATATGGTAGTTACAAGATTATTTTTAATAAACTGCCAAATTGTTTTGCAGAGTGGCTGTACCATTTCACATTCTCACCAGAAATATGAGTCATTTACTTCCTCTAAATCTTCACTGACATTTGATTTTGTCAATATTTTACATTTCAGTCATTTTCAAGCTCTATAGTAACATTTAATTATGTTTTTAATTGATTTTATTGAATAGTGAACTGTTACATTAAATAGGTTACAGTATACATCAAAGTAAATCTACATCTGTATGTAATACAGTAAGTTCACCACTATTTAATTTTTTCCTCACTATACATTTAATCATCCTTTACACCATTTGTCCTGTTTGTGGTAGAACATCTCCCCCATCTCTTCCTGCATCCAGTGCACCACTGATCTGCTGCTTTTTTTTTTTTTTTGGCTAAAAATCTATTATTTTTTGCTTTATTTAATTTATTAAAGTCTTCTTTGTTTATGTGTTTAATTTAGTTCATTTGGTTGCTTGCTATCTCTATATAATACATATGAGTGATATCATACAATGTCTGTCCTTTTCCTTCTGGCTTTTCTTGTTGGGAATAATTCCCTCCAGATCCATCTATGTTGCTGCAAATGACAGGATTTCACCATTTTTGATAGCTATTATCATATTGTATTTCCATATATATACTACATCTTTGTCCACTCATCTGTTGGTGGGAATTTAGATTGTTTTCAGGTCTTGGCTGTTGTAAATAATGTTGCAACAAATATGGTATGCATATATCTCTGAGAATAAATGTTGTGTTTTTAGGGCAAATATCCAACAGAGGAACAACTGAATCATATGGAATTTCCATTCTCAATTTTTTGAGGAATCTTCATACTGCTCTCTATGATTAATGCATGTAAACTCATGTAAACTCCCACAACAGTGTTTAAGAGTTCCCTTTTCTCCACATTTTCTCTAGCACTTGTTTTTTTTCCATTATGTTGAATAATAGAATTATCAGAGGTATAATGTAATAGCTCATAATTGTTTTGATTTGCATTTCCTTAATGCAAGAGAGGTAGAATGTCTTTTCATGTGCCCATTGGCCATCTGTATGTCTTCTTTAGAGAAGTGTCTACTAAGATCATCTTACCAGTTTTTATAGAATTATTAGATTTTTATTTATTTTATGAGTTAATTATGTATTTTGGATATTAACTCCTTGTCAGATGTATGATGTGCAAAAATATTCATTTCTCTACTAACCAAAAGGATTGAACATTGTTCATATGATTATTTTCCATTTGAATATATGTAAATGAAACATGCCTTTTGTTCACCTTTTATTTGGGTTGCTTGTTTCATTTACTGTTAAGGTTTGAGAATTCTTTCTATGTAGTTGATAGTAGTCCTTTGCTATTTGGTTTGCAAATATTTTCTTCTACTTTGTATTTTATCTTTTGTAGCAAAAGTTTACAGTCTTGAAGGAAATAACAAATTTTCCTTCTATGAATTGTACTTCCAGTGTCAAATCTAAGAACGCTTTTCCTTGTCTAGATCATAAAATTCCTCCTGCTTTCTTAAAATATTTTTAGATTTAAATTTTATATTAATTGTCTACAATATATTAGAAGCTGATTTGTGTAAGGAATGAGACCTAGGTTGATGTATATTTTTTTCCTCTATGAATGGAATGTAAATTATCCTATCTCTGTTTGTTAAGTTGCAATCTTTCCTCATCTAAATTATTTTTCACTTTTGTAATAATCAGGACATATTTATGTGTTCTATCTCTGATTTCCTTGTACTATTTCATTCATCTATGCATTTATGCCTTCACTAATTCATGGTTTTCATGACTGTAACTATGTCATAAGTCTTGAAATAATATAGATGTATCCTTTTTGATTTCAAAATTGTTTTAACCATTCTACTAACTTTGCCTTTCTGTATAAATGTTTGAAAACTTTTGCCTATATCTCCTTGAAATCTTCTGAGTATTTAGATATGAATTATGTTCAACTTCTATAGCGATATGGGGAAATTTGAAAGTTAAATTGAAAATGACAAAGACAAACTTTTTTATTCTAAATATTTATCAGACTGGTCTTGCAGACTGCAGTGCAAAATTTGAACTAATAGAGGAAATTAGAATGAATATCTTGATTTCTTGTCCTGAGAAATTTATAAACTACTCCAGTGGTATCATATGCTTCCATTCATGTCAATGTGATATATTGCTTCCATTTATGTAATGAAAAAATACCTAAAAAGCAACTTTCCATGGTCAGCTTATTTAAAAGAGCACTCTGTGATGTGATTTGTCATATATAATGATTATGTCTTCTCACTGAACTTTCACGTTCAATAATTTGTTTTGCATTGAAATATTGGAGCCTTGGATCATCCAGTCCTGGAAACAAAAGAAAAAAAAATGTCTAGACAGTGAGGAGATAAAAAATGTGAGGAAACAGCAAGACTGATATTACATGAATTAAGAATAATGATGAGGGTCAAACAACTTGCAGGAAACAACAATAAACATGACTTTGGTTTTTTGGTTGATAGCACTTGATAAAAGCTTTAATAAATGTTCTACAAACAGACAGAATGATTTAGGTAAGAGCTAAGCAGTAAGTATTAAATGACAATCTTTCCTCAAAGGGAGATGAATGTTTCAGACACATTTAATCATTTATTATACTTCCATCTTTGACTGAGATTGTGATATACTCTTTCTCTGATAGTTCTAATGTTAGACTGTCTTCAAGTGATAATGCTGTCCCACAAAATATTCTTGTTGCAAACAGGAAAAGTGTTCGAGGTAAATGCTGAAAAACATCAAATTAGAAAGGAGGCATTTTGTATGTGAATTCTAGTGACATTATAAAGAAGTTATGGTATGAAATCTTGCCTCTTGCAATAACCTGCATAGAACTAGAAGTGATCCTGTTAAACAAAACAAGCCAGAAAGAAGAAGAGAAATACAGGGTGGTTTCACTTGTGTGGAATATAAAGAGACAAAACAAATGAAGAGAAGTCTCAGAACAAAAACTCACAAAACTGTGGCTATGGGATGGAAAATGGCATGTCAGGGGAGGGACCAAGGGAAGGGAGAGAACAAGATGGGTGATAAAAGATGCCATGATTCTGGTGTTGAGCATGGTATGAAATGTACACAGACTGAGGTGTGAATTCAATAGCCTAAAAGCATATAACAATGTAAACTAAATAAACAGTATGACATCGAAAAATTCAAAGAACTTGACAAAAATAAAATAAAATACTTAAAACCAAAGTACTGTAAAAAAGAAGCTTTAATGAGATGGGCACAGCTTTTCCAGCAAAGATATAGTGAGTTTTGTTGTGTATTTAAATTGAGAAACAGTAATACTTTTATTGAGTGTGGATAAAGAGAGAACCCACATAGGAGGAATATTTGATAGCTTTTTGTGGTATTATACTATTTCTAGAAACCTCTGTGGCTTGTAGGTGAAATGCATAGAAAAGTAAAACTTTCTCTCACATAGCAAGAGAACAACTGGGTTGTCCAGTAGCTTCTTATAAGTGAGAAACTTTAAGTATTATTAGTTAAAAAGTAGATCTTTTTTTGCTAATTATTGTATCGGTGGTTATTTTGTACAAAATATAAAGGGGAAATTCTGGGTCATGTTTCTGATTTTTCATTAGGTAACAAAGCCAAGGAAAATGTGAATAGATCACTCCTAACAGTTATTATTTAAAAAGAATTAGCAGCAATATGATTCAGATATATGCTGCCAAGACAGCAGTTCTGGGCCTGTGTCGGTGGGTGTAAAATCAGCACTAAGATACACAAAACTTGTAAGGCCAAAAATCAGGACTGAACTCATAAAATCTTAAGTCAGTGGATAACTCAGTATATTCAATCTGAAATAAACAGCAATTATACATGAATACAGGGAAAGAGACAAAAAATATATAATATCTTGGGCATCTATTAGTCTTATGTTATTATTATTACTATTCTTTCTTCTCTGCCTCTTTTTTCTTCTCCTCTTTTTTTCTTATTATTATTCCTGAGAATGACAGTTTTCTCTTACTTGACTCCCACTGGATTTTGAGAAACTTAAAGAAAGAGAATGTGTTTGTTTTTGTATCCCAGTTCCTAGCTTATGCTCTGGCACAGAATGCTTGTTAAATATTTACTTAGGAAATGAAATAATAAAGCAATTACAGAATATGAATTCTGGGTCAGATATACTAAATCAACATTTCTAAATAGACATTTATTGTTGAAATTATCAGCATTACTCAATTTGTAGTTGCTAGTCACATGTAGATATTAAGCACTTAAAATATGACTAGTGAAACTGGGGAACTGAATTATTAATTTAAAATCTTTTAAATGTGAAACTAGACACCTATTTTCCACTCCCACTACTGCTATTCAACATTGTATTGGAAGTCTTAAAGCAACTAGGTAAGCAGAAATAAAATATTAAGATCAGAAAAGAAGTTATATTACCATTATTTGAAGATGATATAATAACATATGGAGAAAACCCTAAAGAGTGCACTAAAAAAGTATTAGATTTAATAAATAAGTACAGTAAAGTGGCAGGCTTCAAAATTAATATATAAAACGATTCCATATTATATGCAAACAATGATATAAAAGGGAAAAAAATGAGAAAATAGTCTCATTTATAATAAAAATGAAAATAATTAAATATCTTTTAATAAAAGTAACAAAGGAGGTGAAAAGATTGTACAATGAAAACTACAAGAAATTCCTGAAAGAAATAACGAAAGATACAAAGATATGGAAAGATGATCTTGACTGGGAAGTATTAAAAACCTCTCATGCCCATAGCTAGGAAGAAATAACATTGTTAAAATGGCCATCTTACCTAAGTAATACACAGATTTAAAGCAATTCTCACCAAATTTCCATTGTTTTTTTTCAAGGAAATAGAGTATTCTTTAAATTTTGTATCAAATTATGAATAATCCTGAATAAACAACATGAGAAAAAAATAATAATGGACATATCACACTCCCAGATTCCCAATATACTACAAAGTAATATCAAAAACCATATGGTATTGGATAAAAATATATACCCAAATTATTGGAATAGAATTGAGTCCCTAGAAATAAACTCACACATATATTATCAGTTAATTTATGACAGAGAAACAAATATTATGCAATTGAAAAAGGAAAGTCTTTTCAGCAAATGGTGTATGAAAAACTGGATGGGAACATGGAAAAGAATGAAACCACATCACTTTGTAAAACCCTACATAAAAATTTATTCAAAATGAGTTAGAGACTCTGATGTAAGGCTAGAAATTATAAAATATATTCAAGAAAACCAGGACAATATTTTCCATGATATAGACCTTAGTGAGTTATTTAGGGAATCAACAACAGAAAAACAAGTAATCAAATTTAAAAAAAAAGGGTAGATCTGAATAGACATTGATCCAAAGAAGACCTGCAGATGGCCAATAGGCACATGAAAAGTTGTTTCCCTTCTATTATTAAAGAGTAGCAAATCAAAACAAATGTAAGCTATCACTTTACACCTGTGAGAATGGCTATTATCCAAAAGACTGGAAGCAACAAATGAAAAGTGAACCCTTTTACATGTTGATAGGACATGTAAATTCATGTAGCCATGTGGAAAGCAATATGAAGAGTCTTCAAAGAAACTGAGAATGGAAAATTCATATGATCCTATTATCTACTTCTAGGCATTTGCTCCAAAATACAAGGCAGCAGTAATTTAAAGAGATAAATACATTCCCATGTATATTGCAACATTATTTGCAGTAGCCAGGAAATGAAAACCAGCCTACGTGTCCATCAACAGATGAATGAATAAAGAAGATGTGGTATATATACACAATGAAATATTACACAGCCCTAAAAAGAATGAAATCCTACCATTTATGACAATATGGATGGAACTAAAGGGGACTGTGCTAAGTGGATTAAGTCAGGAGAAAGACAAATACTGAATGATCTCACTCATGTGTAGAATAAAAAGAAATAAGGCTAAAACAAAACAAAAACTAATCCTTGGACATTGACAACAGAACTAAGGTTTAAAGAGGGGAAAGAGTAAATAAGAATTTAATATATGAAAAGGGTCACCTCATGAGGAAAGTATTAGTTTAGCATATTACCTCATACTGTATACCAGAAGTAAATTCTAGAGGTATTAAGAAATTATGTAAAATATCACCAAGAAATAAGAAAATATTACTTGTATGTCATGAGGAAAGAATACTAAATATCAAAAAGTAATTACGTAAATAATTATAGTTGTGTGTATATGTATATATGATCTTTCTATTTTTACCATTATAATCATATAAACATATTAATTTATAAATCCAAAGCTTTGTAAAATGTTACATAAGCAAAATCAAAAAGAAATTTATGATGTTAGAAATTCTTAACTAAAGACTAAGGTGTTAAACTGGTCAAAGAACATATAACTATACAACCTCAGGCTGGTTACTTCACCCAAATTTTTGTTTTCATATTTTTCAAATGAAAATTTAGAAAAATATACTTCATAGGGTTAAGATGATTAATTTTCAAATGTGTAAAATCATAGCGTATTACCTAAAACATACAAAAATGTTTTATAAAATAAATGATAAAATACCAACAGGTTAAGAGCCTTGTTATGTGGGTTTATAGATTATAAATATCCTTACTCATTTTATGAAATGAATCCTGCTATGTTTTCCAATATATTTATTTGTTTTGACTTTTTGCTTTCCTGAAAACCAGGAAAGTTGTAAGAGAAAAAATTTTTAAGTCAGCCAAATCTATTAGAATTTTTTTGCTCATGACACTGAGCTTTCCGTTTTATTTAAGAAGTCATCCTATCTGTCTCATTTTCTTCCACATGATTATAAAAACATTTTTGCATTGTTATCTAATTTATATTTGTAATCATTTATAGCATTTACTTGTTTGGATAAGTTACAACCAATTATTTAATTTTATTTCATTTTAAATATTACCTGATTGTCACAATGCTATTTATTGAACAGTTTATCCTTTCCCAAAATATTTTAATGTTATTTATTCAAGTTAAATTATATTTAATGATAAGATTTTTTGTAGACTATCTTTTTAACATTAAACTTTTTATTCCTTAGACAAAACCCTGTTTTAATTACTATAGATTTATGTCTTCATCTCTTTTAAGACTGTTCTTTATTGAAACTTTCTGCTCTTGATTTTCATATGCATTCTAGACTAATTTAACAGATTCCATAAACATAATATTGAGAGTTTGGTATTGCTATAAATATCTAGATTGTTGTGGCTGCAAGGTCTTTTGTTATTTTTAGATCTTTGCTTTTTTTGGTTTTTGGTTTTGTTTTTGAATTTTTGTTAAACTGTCTTCTAAAATGGACATATCATGTTTTCTGTCACACACAATTATCACAGGAGATGTGATTTGATAGAAAGATACATTAATGACTCAGCTTCCCTCAGTGTACAGAAAAAAAATTAAAAAGAACTGTAAATGCACATAGATAATATCATAGTGGCACCTACAATAGGGGTGGTGGCAAGTTTCCTTGTCTATAAGTCCTTACCAGGTAAAGTGCAGCAGAAACCCATCACGACACATTAAGTAGAAGAAAAATTTAATTGTATACTCTGACTACTGCTTATCTAGGGAGTTCAAACTCACTGTCTGGAAAATTTACCTCAGTTTACATATATCTAAGGTCTTACCAGGTAAGTGATTTTCATGTCTCCATGATAAATTTTCTAGGCTCCAAGTCTATTAGGTCCTTGATTGCCTCAAGTTCACTGACCTTCAAATCCATTCTATTTGTGTAATTCGCTTCATGACCAAATTTGGATGTTGTCTTCACTTCAGTATTTTCTGGCTCTGAAAGGCAAAATGACTGACAATTTTTTTTATAATTTAGTAAAATCAATTGAATTTGAATTACTTCATTTAGTTTATAATTTAATCTTTCTTGGATAAATTCAATTTTCATTATTTTTTTCTGTCAGAATTCATGATTTAATCAATGTCTGTCTCTCAACAGTAGTGTGCTGGCAAATGTTTACTACCAGTTCTGTGACAAAGAAAATCCCTTTTACATAGCATTTTCTGATACTGATTTGTAAATCCTTCCACCATGGTTAGTTTCAAACTATCAACACCACTGAATATAATATCAGAAAAAGCTGTATAATTTGAAACATCAGTTCTTGAGAGCGTATAAGAGCGGTGGTGGCTCCAGCTTACCACTCACTGCCGGTAAAGCTTCCCTTTTTCTTTCTCCTGGTTCATAAACCTCACCAGACCTCATGTCTGCAATTCATCTGACAGCACAAATATCAGAGAGGGTGTAGGGTTAATGACATGTGAGCATGCAGAAATTGCAGTTTGGTTACTTCTCTGCTAAAGTCTTTACTCAATGGTCACTCCCTGCCTCTCCCTGTTAGGGCCTTTGTGTTTTACCTAGAGCTTTTCACTCATAGTCTCTTTTTTCAGTGAACTAATGGAAATATAACTCCTTGCAAATATTTACAGAGTTTTTGATGAGTATTTCCTCATTAGAGTATTATCCTCATTAATTTTTTTAAATCTTATATTGCAATACAATTGTCCCAAATGAAAAAAATTAAGCATATCTCTGTCTTAATGATAATACTCTTATAAGTATTATTAATATAACTATCATCTACTTACTGAAAATTTGAGAGCAGAGGGGAATTGTATGGAATAAGCTTCCAAAGTTTACTGATTTTATAACAACTCTACTTCATCATTTTTATTGTATGCAGCATAATGCTTTCAATAAGAACAGCAAATACATTATATACAATAGTCAATAAATCATTCTTTTGATTAACAAGTTCTAACAAGTCATATTATACTCTGAAAAAGAGTTTCTTCTCTCAAAGATGTTGCTCACTAGAAAAAACATTAAACACTAGAAAAAACATTAAATATTGTACATGACAGTCACTTAATTAGTCAAATTTATCCTGGTAATCAATGTAGTAACAGATGTCATGGCTAAATTACTCCAGCTTTTAGACCAACCACTAGCACAGCACAAGTTTTTGAGTCATTCCACGACATTAAAAATTCATTACACAGTGAAATAAAAAGTTGTTTCATATTTAGCCATGAATTGTAAATCAATTCTATAGATATGGACAATTATTATCTTAGGATTTATTACTCAGAAATAAAAAATTAGGTTATCTCAAATTTTATGTTTCAATGCCTATTTAGGAATACAGTTTCTTTTAAGAAATATACTAATTAGGTTTTGTGTAGGTGAATTTTATATTTTCCTATATTCAATAAGTTATGTTAATATTAATGTTCACCTGTGTCAGACATGGGACATTATTCGCCACCTCATCTTTGCTACTATATCATTACAATGAAGAAAGATGGGGGAATCGGCTGCCAGTCTCAGACCTCTACGATAGCTACCGTTACCTGAATCTGAAAGCCCTGAGCAAATTCACATTGCAATACTCTGCATATTCTTAGATGCTGGAGAAATCAAGTGTCTGGGAACTGGGAAAACATGAGAGACTTGGCTTTAATTTTCCCATTGATTTGAAAGAATACATATTACTTATAAGTCAGTTTTGGGACAATGAAAAAGTCACATATTTTTTAGAAATTCACTTATTCAATTAATATTTTATATATTATTTTATGAGTATTTTCTTTCAAGTTGTCATAATGCAGACACTCAATGGCAATATATTTTTAAGTTCTTCCCTTTGATGGGTACCACAGAAAGGATAGCTAGCTCGCTCTTGGGTTTCAAAAAAATTGTCTGCTATTAACAATTGAAGTTCAATCAGCTTATTTCCCCTGTATTTCTTATGTGGATAATTGTTTTTCAACTAATTACCTTTAATGTCTACAAGTGGTATTCCTATCCAGACTACATTATTAGTTCTCTATTTTTATTCTGTAATTACATGAATCCTTAATTATCTGTAATATAGACTATGGGTATAAAATGAATTTATCTATACAGGGATAAATAACACATATTTCTGATGATCATGCTGCTAATATACAGCTCAGTAAAATCAGTAAATTAATCTGACTTCAGATATTATGACTGAATTTGATATGCCTCATTATCTATTACTCATCAAACAGTATTTAGATTACCATACATCACATTTGCCAGTCACTTCATTTTTAAGCAAGGAATCTTTGTATCTTCAATCACAACAAATATATCAATCTACTTATTCAAGTTCAGAATTCTGGTTTCCCTCTTGTTATTTTCCTTAGTTATGTTTTCTACCAGATTGCAGCATCTTCCATTTTTAAAGTGTGTTTTATAATTAATATTAGTATTATAATTGTTTAATATGACATTGGACAAACAGTGCAAAAACTGTCAAGTCAAGTGTTTGAATCAAGCCTTTATTCAAGTATGTCAAAACTTTCTGTGGGTACTCTGTCTATAAATATTCATTATTTTAATTAACAAAACTTTTTGATGACATTTTTGCTCATTATTGTTCCTTCAATTAAAATTTTCTATTTAATAGTATAACTGAAACTGCATGTCATATGAATAGTATATCTTTATAAAAAGTTGAGCTAAATGATCACAAATTAATATAAATAAATTTTTCCCATATCCAATAGCACGGCAGTTAGAACAATGGCACTAAATTTTAGCTAAACTACTAATTGTTCCAAAGTCCCAGCTCTGTGGCTAGACACATTCAAATGAACTCCACTTGATTGAATTTCTTGTTTTTAGTTTCAGATATGTATTAAGATTCACACAGAAAGACTTTTTAGAATCTTCTTTGCTTAAAAAACTGTACTCTCCTCATTTCTCAACCCCCCACAACTTTTTTTATTTCATCTGTTACCCCTGTCTTTCTTGATTATTTCCTTTCTTTCTTTTTCTGTTTCTAGGGTAAACTCTCCAATGTAATCCTCAATCCTACAGTTTCTTATTATCCTATCGCACAACTTTCTTCTTATTCTATTCCATAACAGAATACCCAAAATTAAACAACAAAAACCATGTGGAGTGATACGGAGTTTTAATATTCTTACGTTCATTTTTTTCTGATTATCCAATTCCGTTTTGCTTTTTTTTTTAGTCATTTAATAATTATATAAGGGGGTTTTGCTACCTGGGACCTGATTCTGTCTAAAACAACCTCACTTCTGAAATTCTTCATTTCCTACTAGAACCCTCACCCCCTAACTATCCCTTGCCTAAAGTGAGAAAATAATAATAGGCAAAATTTGTTGAAAACACATCTGTCATATGCCAGGTAAAGTTCTAAGTGCTTCACTTGCATTTACTCCTTTAGTTTCTCAACTGTGCTATTAGGCATTTTCTCTACCCTCTTATATAGACAAGGCAATGGAGACCCCAAGTCATTAAGTCAATTGCCCAAATGCATGAGACTAATAAATTACACTGTTAGGATTTGAGCATAAGGAATTTGACTTTAGAGTTATTAATTTAACCACTATGTTAAATAAAGCTATCTAGGTAACCACAGATGATATAGTTTAAAAACTGTCTAATTCATTTTACAAAAATCCAAATTTGAGAAGGAACTTAGAAATTTAGAGCAGTGAGAGTGCATAAACAGAAGGAAGGTATTGCATAGACGTGAATGATAAAACAAGTTTTACACTACGCATTTATAGCCATCATTGCTTCCCATTTTTCAAGTAGGGAAAGGGTTAACATGAATTAATGATTCAAAGTTTGATTTCTTTGACCCTACCATCCTTACACCTAATACATGAGTTATTTTGTTTCTCAAAGTCTCCTCAAATATTCGGTAAAAATATAATGCTTTTAGCTAACACATAGTGTGAATTAGGTACATTCACTATTCAAATAATTTTATAAATGTAAGTTCATTTAATATTAATCACAATTCTATAATATATATATATATCACAATATATATCACAATTCTACCTTCATTTTACAAGAAACAAAAGTACAGAGAGGTTATACAATTTGCTCAAGGTGAAACGATTCATTCACAGAACTGGAATTTGAACCTAAATAATCTAGCTCTGTTCATAATCTTTATACTCAGCCACATTAAGAGGTATTTTAATTAGGTCAGTATTTTTCATTATGTGTTCCCCTATTCATGCTCCACATATAGAAAAGTTATGTCATTAAGCCACTTTTTGTTGTTGTATAAGATGCTTTAATAAAAATGTATAATATAAATCTCATTCAAGTATAATTTATCATTATTAGCTTAAACTTATGAAATTGCTAGTATTCAATAATTATTGACTTAAAAATTGCAAGTGACAAGTTGTGATGTGCTGTATCTCTAAGCAAATTATTTAGTGAAATATAAATATTTTAGAAAATGAATGTGGCAAGCTGTAAGAACTTGACACATTTACTTCTAAAAAACTAGAGATATGGAAAAACATCCTCAACTTTTCACGGTGATTTTATGGAATATCACCATGCCCTAGTAAAAACTACCCCTTACCTAATTTAGAATACAAAGCTAGAAAAATCTCTAACATTTTTACAAACTACTTAATTCATAATGTGAAGGAAGTTTTTAAGTACAAAACTGTACCTGTCAACATTATGTATTCTACCCATCTCAGCCATAAATAATGTCGAGATTCCTCTGAAGTAGAAGTTTGCTTGCTTGTTCCCATTTTTGGATTAATGTTTTTCACTAATGATTAGGATCATAAGATGGAAATGTGATATACTCCACGAATGTTCTTTCATTTTACGGAATAGAAATCTGTGGAGCAACAACAAAAAATATGTAAAACAAAATGTACGTGAGACAAAGCTGTCTTGAAGTACAAATTCCACACCAGACTTCATTGTTTCTTAATCTTTTTGCCTAAAACTCTTGATTCTCTGTGTATCTGTAATCAGAACTTTTTATCCATAGAAGAGTTCTTATCAGGCTTTGTGATCAATGACAAATGAGCTCTTAGCGGTACACTCATCATTGTAAATTGGGGAATTTATTACTGCATTTCAGAAATCCAGGCATTAAAAGAAAATTTTAGACCTAGAAGAAAACTCAGAGATCAATCCCATCTTTTACCCCATTCTCAATAATGAATAAAATTGAAACCAAGAGAGGCACTAAAACTTTCTTTGGCACCTAGGTATTTTTAACTATCATATGTTAAAAGTAAATTAATTCATTCTCATTTGACATCTGCCATCCTTAAAGGACCTGACTGATTTTCAATGAAGAAATGACCAATATAGTTACGCTAGCCCCGAAGAACCATTCTGTTCTCTGTTGCTTACTGTGACCAGGAGATTTTAATTTTTCCTCACTGGCTCTTACAAGCAGAACCTGAATATCGTCACATTTAGGGGTGTTACTGACCACTTTTGCTACTCTCTACCGTGATGTTTTATATGAGAGCTGATCCAGTTCATCAGCATGGGACAACTCTGAGAAGTAGTCCACACAGGAGTGCTGTATATTTGGTAACTATGCATAAGAATGGCAGTTAATTTCTTTAGGAATTTAATTTAAGCCTCTCTGCAGTTTCTAAAAGTAAGCTGGAGAATGAATAGAACAAAATGTTCTCATTTTGCAAAAATAGAAGAGTGAACTATATATCAAGAGAGAAACTAGACTGGATATTATTTAAAAGGATTCACATGAACTGGCAAGAGTAAAATACCCTTAAATAGGAATTTTGTCTTTTGGTATTTTGGTGAATTTTTATAAAGGAAATACTTAAGCTGTGCATGTAACTAATGATGAGACAGAAAAATAATCCAAATGATTTTTTTTAACAGATGCAACTAAATAAACTCTTATTTTGCTAATACAAAAGTTAATGATTATTTTGTATAATGGAAACCCTTTTATGTAAAGCAAGATTTTACATAAAATGTCAGTCTCTGGATAAATCTAATTGGCTAATAATATTTAATATTTTGCTTTTTCTAATACATATCCACCAGCATAGAGTAGGTACTGAATATGTACTTATTGATTTGAAATCTCTGATTTATATATATGTCAATAATAATTCTGTGTGGTTTTATCAACTTATACAGTTAATAGTGTATAACAGTTGTTCAAGAAAAATGCATGAAACACAAAATATTTGTTAAGTCTTAGAGAAGTACTTACAGAGATAAAACATCTGTAAAAAGATGTCAACCCTTTTCCCCTACATTGGAACACAAAATGAGATAAGACCATATATTTCTCTACATGTAGCAAAACAAAGGAAAATTCTCTGTTGAGTGGGCTGTCTGTATGCTCTGAATCTTCATTAGCTAGATTATTGCCAGCAGAGATATGCCTTTAGTGTCCTCCATCACAAAGATCACATTTGCAATTTCTCTGATGCTAATGATTTTACCAAGGATTTGAAGCAGAGGAAAGACAAGAAATCACAAAGTAAAATGATGGCATTGCCTCTATAGAAACTACCAGATTCAAAATTAGCAGTGATCTGAAGGAGTAACTAAAATAATATGCTTAACCAGAAATTTATGTATATACATATATAACACATGTATATATGTTATATGTGTATATACACACATACATATATGCACACACAAACAAATTTACTCACAAATGTGTGAAATTGAATTGAGAATGAGTAAGATAATTGGTGGCGGCAACTAGAAGGTAATGGATGTGGGTAATTTCTGTTTAGAGTGATCACATATCCCAACAGACTTGGGTCTCTTCTAGTTTATACCTTTTGTTCCAGCGTAGTATCTAGTTTGAATAATATAGCATACCTATGCTAGGTATTAAGTATTCCCTGTATATTGCTAAACAAAAGAATTTTGTAAGAGCGGGCATGTGTCAGAGGATTATTCTGATTTGTTTGCACCTAAAGATAGGAGACACAGGGAAAACTGTAATTTTGCCATGTGTATGTGTATGACCTCATAAGGAGAAATTAATAGAATTTCAATATAATTTAAAATAAAATACAATGGATAAAGGATTTCAAAAGTAGATATAAATTGTAAATCCAGGGAACTTTCCAAATGGCATTGTTAATAATATGATGAAAAGTTGGAAGAAAAATGTTATAAAAAGAAAATAATGAGCCGATTATCTAAAATATTATTTTCAAGGGTTAAAATATACAGGCAAGCCCTGTATATTACAGGCAAGCCCTGTAATAATCTATAGTAAGAATCTAAAAAATTGGGAAATCCATAACTTAAATCATCAGCATTTAGCTGATTTTGTACAGATCTTAAAATTAGGAACCAGTTCCTAAATGAGATAAGAAAACAAAAGAAACATTAAAATTATACATAAATATATCCCTAGAAGAGACTTAGAGATCAGCATCTTCACTGATAGTATCCAGTTTGAGTCTAATACCTACATTGCATAGCATAACCAATATATCTCTATATTTAGTTATATATCTACCTAGATAAATAAAGAGAACATATAATGATTTCATGGATCAGCTACTTATAAGGCAGTGAATCTGGGCACTGACCAGTCTCAGAGAATTATGGACTCAGTGTTCCATTATAATTTGGGCTGCCTTCATAGAACAAGTTATGATAATATTTCAAAAACTTGAAGACTAATAAATATATTGAATTTATATATTTATGAAAATTCCTTACAACCTTTTAAAAGCAAGAAAAACAGTTGTATAACAAATACAGGTAAATTAGATTTGCAAACATTATGCTCTGTAATAAGACCTCTGGGAGATGACATTAATTACTGTGAAACATCTTGCAGGACATGGCGATTAAATGTTAACAGAAGTCTTTAGTTGTCAGCAAACAGTTAAAGAAGAGTGAAATATTTTATCAATGATAAATATATATATATATAAAACCAATAAAAAAGGATACCTTTGGAAGACAGATTTAATTGCTTTCTGTTTCATTCTGTGGCTGTGTTGTCACAGAGGAAAACTAATAGATCAGCTGTCATCTAGCATTGATTTTGGAGAGTTTTATAAAGGGAGTCTAGGGAAAGATATATATATATATATATGATTTTTTTTTTTGGAAGAATTGAATATCCTGGACCAATAACTATTCTGCTTGTTATTCAGTCTTAGGGAGAATTATAAAAGATTGTATTAACTATACTCAAAATTTTTCAGTATTATCGTTGTCTTTTTTCTGGACTGTCATAAGCTATACCTAGTTTAAGAAATATTTATATTTTCTTATTTTATTCGCATTATTTTATGAATATATTTTCAGACCTTGTTATCTGTATGGGACATATCTTGACAGGTAGACTATGATACATTTATTAAAGTGAATATTTTTCCCTTCATTAATAATCGTATACTTTCCATTATTAGTTACTGATTTCCTGGCAACACTCCTGACATACAATAATTGAATTGAATGAATGAACAGATATGTGCATAGACGGGTATAATTTCAGCAAAAGCTGTCCAAGAATATAATATCCTTAGGGACGGGAACTTTTTTCTTTATATTTCTGTGTACCTTAAATATCCTAGAGGAGAGATTTACTCATGCCAGAATTTAAACAAATGTTCACTAGAAAAAATGAATCAAAGCATACGAAATGAGCCATAGCAATACTACCTGGTCTAATATTTCCTTATCTAGCTACTCTACTTTTTTTTTTGCATTTCCAATTAATTAATTTATATAAAATATGACAAAATCAGTGTGTCATATGTGTTGGTCAGTTTTCCATACCTCCTTTAGTGTATATGGAGAAGAATGAGAGATATATATATTAAATTACTTCAGTTAGCCTGAGAAGTGATTCAACCAATTAATCAATCCATTAATATCTGTAATCATAAGCTTGAGGAGAGGGGAAGGGGTGGCGGGTGAGGGAGGAGGGGAGGAAAGGAGGCAGCGTTTCTAATTGTTTCCTTATTTGGCTTGTTTCTTCCTGGACCTGGTTGGTGAACCTGGCCTTAGTCTTTTACATGGTCAAAGCCCCAACCACTGATTTAGCACCTGAGCCAATGTGATGTATCTCTTTGTATATATTTAAACTAAAGTTCTTTGTAAAATTTTGTATATTTGTATGATGTATGTATTTATGTCTTCTAAAATGGTTCTTAAAGATGCTGATTTTTTAATAATTGGTTTGGAGAAAAAAATTCTCCTTGTCTCTGTTAGGATCTTTGGGTATGAAAATTAGATTGAAGAATGAACAAAGTATACAAATTTATTTTAAGTATTATGTGACATGGGAGCCTTTGTAAGGAGATGAAGACCTGAATAAATCAATAAATCTGAGTATTTTTGTGTCCAGCTTGATTAAATATCTAAAGTCACAGAAAAATAACTTAAGCCAAAGAATATGAGTGAAATGTGGTAAGAGAATGACAGGGATGAGGGTGGGAGACTTAGCATGGCCAGTTAGTTCAGATTCACTGTGTCCCTTTACCTTTGAGATAAGGATGCTCCCTTCATTCAAGTGTAAGAAGAGACCTTCTCACATGAGGGTTAAGAGTTACTTTAGGAGGTCAGAAAGTTTTTCTTGCATATGACATTTCTCAGATTCCTTTAGCTTGAAATATGGTATATGCCAAATTGCTACATTTTGGGATAGTGTAGCCTAAACCATTTCCTGCACAAGGAGAATACTTTGGTTTTGTTTGTCCTAATCATACTGTAAGAGAACTGGATGTTTCTCATAAATAAAGCAGCCTGAGACCAAATAATAGGGAAAGCAATAGATGAAATTCTTGTAGTTGCAACCATCTATGATTAGGTGACCATATAATTATTTTATTATTACACAGAATTTACCTAGAAAAAATGTAATCAGTTTTTTTCCTTTGTTATCTTGCTTGGTAGTATAAATTAATAATGGACATCTACCAAAGCTAACTCTAATTGGACATTTCTTATTTTGTTTCTTTTTAAATTTATTTTATGAATTATAAAAATAAATATAAAGGTTAAAAAAGTCCTTAAAAATTTAGGCTTGTGATGATCAGAATTAAGAAAGGTAAATTTTTAAGTGCTTATTTCTGTAATTTATATAAGAGCTTTGAGCTTAAAGAGAAAAAAGAAATTAGAAAAATATTCTAAATGCATATTTTAATAAATTCACACGATTTAGATGTTAGTTATTTTTACCCATTTTATTTACAACTAATAAAATTTCAAAAATGCTTGAGTTTTTGGTACATCATAGCCCCTGTAATCTGTTAGAAAAGTTACACTACTATTGGTTGTCAGCCAAGTGTTCTCTGTACAATTTCTGTGCATTCGATTTGGGACCAGTGTTAATACACTGAGAAGTCCCAATCCCGGTCCAGCTTTATATATATGACTCATTTTTGTGGTGTTTTTTTTTTTTATTTTTGTGGGTCTTTCCTCAGTTTCGCCCTTCATTTTTCTATCATCTGACCCAGTGGTATCTCTAGCCGAGACGTGCTTTGGTTTTTCTAAATTCTAAAGCCAAGACATCAGTCTTTGTTGTGCTTCTTTCTCCCTCTGACTTCTCACATCATATTTTTAACTGATACATTGGCTCTTAAATCTGCTGCTCCACATCCTTCACACTGATTTAATATATGCACAGTCTAAAAAACACATGAAAACAGAGACAACCATCAAACCCAAATTGAAAACCGTGCTGCAGGTCCAGGTGGGATTATTAATTTTTTTCTCTTTAGAATGAGTCTCTATAACTTTTAACAAAAAAGTAAGTTTCATTTTGGGGGAAAAAGTACTGTTGTCTAAGTAAAGATAATTTTTTCTTCAGAATTTTCAAATACTTTCTACTATTATTTTCCCCATGTTAAGGAGAAAACCCAGGACAGAAGTCCTCTCTCAAGACTTTTACAAAATATACATTTCTTTGTTGTTTCTTTTCACCCTGCCACCCACACCAACCGAATGTGAAAGGGTGAGAGCAACAACAGATCCTATGTAAAGACAGAGAGGTCGGGAAATGGATAGTGCAGGAAGACTGGAAAGGAAATGTAAACATCTTGCATTCTGATTTGATCATTTCATACATGAGGAAACTAAGTGCCAGAAGTTAAAAGTGATTTTTTACCAAAGTCATACATCCAGATGGCAAAACATGTGGACAACAATCCAAGTTTTGTAAAGGCCAGCTTATTTGTCTCCTCCACCAGATATGTGTCATTGTGAATTTTTTTTCACTTAAATGATTAAGTTCCATGGCTTATATCCCCTCCAAAACTGTCATATGAGGAGTCTATGCCATTCACTCCATTTTCAGTCTCCATTTAGAGTAGCATACAAGGAACTTGAGGTTTATTTAATATATATGACTTAGATGGAATTGAATTTCACTCTTTTATCCCTTGAGTGATAAACCAAACTTTGAAAATGGAGATCAGACTAATATGGAAAGATTTGGAATGATAGGTTATGTCTGTCATAACCAGTACACAGTCAGAATCTTGGGTTATTTTTAAACAAATACATCAGTTTCCACTCTAGCACTTTGCACTTGAATGCATTTTAAGAAACCATAGTATTAGGAACTTTTATCAGCAACTGTCCTGTTGCTAATTTAGTAACTTTTAATTTAGTGTGAAAAAGAAAATCATTTTGTTAATTACTTAAAAAACTTACTTAAAAGCAATCCAGAAAAGTTGTACTTTTTTTTTCATTGTGTTTGAAGTATGAGTCATTTGTACATTTTTGCATGAGCATTCCTAATTATAATTGCATTCATAAACATTCCCCCAGAGCTCAGGTTTTTGCTGATCACAATATTCAAAACAACAAAACAAAACAAAAAATATAGTCGAGCAATAGGAGAGTTTAATAACCTTATCATTTTCCTACTTTAACAATAAATGAAATGACTGCAAATTACTCTGCATTAGGAGAGTGCTGCATAAATGATAAGTAATTATAATTAAGAGTAACAGGTGATAGGTAATACTTTCTGTGTGTGCAGAACAGTAATATGATTCTTCAGGGAGCATTATGACTTTGCCTTTCTATCTAACATTTGAGAACCTTAATAAAATTTTTAAGCCTCAGGAGAATCTAACAAAGAATGTACAAATCACTCTGACCACTGAGGCAAATCCTCACTAGTTTTAAGTTAATTGAGTGCCTCGAGTGATATATTTTAATGTATTTTTCTTTATGTAAACAGCAGAGTAAGTCAATTGCCTGTTTATTTACAATTAACATGCTTGCAGACAATGTTTTGAAGTGCTGAATAAGAAAATGAAAAGCATGTAGTATTTAAGTTTGGGTCCCAACGTGGGAAGTACAGTGTTTTCTGTGCTTATGAAAATCTTTCTTGAAGATTCCCTCTGATGATCTGTCTCCTGGCTGCCACACACTGGTGTTTGAAAACATACTTTGAGCAGAGGTAGGACTTAGGGCAAAGAGTGAAAGGGACCAAATCGATATATTAACAGCATACAATTTGAAATCTCATAAAATATGAAAAACAAAATTCAAGAATTTTAGAGAATGTGAATCTGAATGATTTAAATCATGCTGCTATAATTTTAACTCAGTTTAAGAAATCTTTTGTCAATGTATCTTTCTTCTTTTTTAAATTTTGAAATCTTTCATACAAAAAGATCTAATGAATATGAGACACTTGAAACTGCTGCTAAGCTGAAGAAGTATAACAATACAAAGAGTTTGAAAGCCCTACCCATTCCCACGATTCATAAATATTAATCATTCTGAATAAGTTGCTTATAATGTCTATGTATGTTTTCCCACTTCACTACAAATATGCATATTCCTCAAGAAAACCTAATATCATTTTTGTTATAAAATATTATTGGCGATACAATCTTCTGCAAATTGGGTTTTTTTCAACCCAGTGTTATATTCTTTAAATTATATATCCACATTGATATAATTATTTCTAGTCATCCATTACATCGTTGAATATTATAATATATACATATCCCATGATAGTCATTCTTTGGTTGTGGGACATTTAGCTAGTTGTTTCTGTTGTGCTTTTTATACAAGCATTGTTATTGTGACTACTCTAGTATACTTGTCTGTATACATGTATTTCAAACTTTATATCAAGCAGTATTACTTGGAGAGTGTTGTAGACCAACAATCAAGTTAATAAATTAGTAGTTATCTATGATGAGATAAGAATAACCACCAAGCAAGTTTTTGAAAACTTTGAAAGCAATTTGACATTGATAAAATACCCATGCATGTAATTTTGTAAATTTTAAAATTATTGTTCTTCAATAGATTACTAATTTTAGAAGTTTTTACAACTATAGATAACTTAAGAAGTATTGCTCTAGGCTATATACTTTGGGATAGAATCATTTTGTAATAGAGTATGCATGACTGAATCATTAAGCTATTGCAGTTATCCTTCAGAATGGTTTGCTGATTCATTCTCACATAAAAGTATGTTTTTTTATTCAATTATATTCAATTTACTTTTTCTATGCTTATTTTTTAAATTTTAAGGCAAGGTTATCCAATTTTTTTAAAATTTCATTTCCCTTTTATGATAGAATCATAGCATTCTATTTCTGATCTGTTAGTGATGACCTTCAAAAATTTAGCTTTTTACACTGTCTGTAATCATTCTCTGTCTTCTTATAATGGCTACTGTTTTCTGGTATATGTTTCCAATTCATTTTTTGTCACTCAAATTAATAGCTATCATTACTAATAATATTAATAACAAACATGATTGGAAGCACCTATTGTTTAACCAGTTTTTTGCCTCAATACTTTTTGAGCCTTTTTCTTCCTTCCAGAATAATTATATTCTTAGAAATGAAGAAATTTTTGTGCTTTAGAAGTTTTTCCATTCATTGAAGATCTGTTGATGGCAAATTCTTAGTGCTATTTTGACTAAAATACATATTCTTTTCTTAAATAAAATTTCATGTGACAGTATTTTCTCTTGGTACAAGGAACAATTGTTCTACTGTCTTGAGGCTTCTATTGATACTATTGAGATGTTTCAAGTCACTCTAATTATATTCCATTGGAGAAAATCTGCTTTTCTCTCAGGCTGCTTTTGAAATAGTCTTGTCACATTTAGTGTTCAGCGGCTACACTCTGACATAATCTGTATGAATTCCTTTTTCTTTACTTGATTGAGATTTACTAATTTCTATCCGTCTGAAGAAACATGCTTTTCAATTTTGGGAGACATTTGAGGATATGTCTCTTACCTTTCTCTTACTATGTGAGACTCTTTTACCAGATGCTAAATTAAAGTCATATTAAATCTTCCTATTCAGTCCACCAAGGTTTCTACACTTTCTGTCATATTTTATATCTGTGCTTCCATGCTAAATTCTGGATATTTCAATACATATTATTTTTTAATTATCCCTTTTATTGGTGTCTGAAGTAGTTATTTAAGCTTTCTGTTGGATTTTTAATTCTAATCATCATTCTTTTTACGCCTACAAATATTTTCTTTTTTTAATCATGACTGTCTTTCAAAATATTGTGCTTTGCTGTGCTTCAAACTGTTTGTCTTTATACATTTAAAATATAAATATATATTTAATCATATCTTTAGGATCTAAATTATTTGGCGTTCTTGTGGTTCCTTACATTGATTAAGCTCTTTGCTAATCCTTCCTCTTGTGTTTTTGTAATAGTGGACTTTTACTTTATGTTTGTCAGGAGTTTATCTCTGGGAATCCTGAGAAGTTTCATTTCCTTTTCTGGTATAGTATCAGACAATAACCACTACTTATGATCATTTCCTACTTGGAAACTCTTGAGTCCAACTACAGAGTGCAGATTTGAACTTTAAACCTATTTGAATGTATGCTGCTTTTTATAGATTTTTGGGAGGAAACTTTTCCCACTCAAGTTCAAATCAGTTTAGATAACTTTACTATTTTTTTTTCAAAACCACCTTTCAACATAGGTCTAATCTTTCATGAATCCTGGCTTTGTGTGGTATTCTCTGCTATAAGTTTACATAACCATTAACACTCAGTCCTCTTAGTCACCAAGACTGAGAAACCCTTTCAAGACAGCATGATGTTTACATTAGTTGCACTTCATATTTAACAAACTTTTCACTTTTAATTCCTGATTATTTTCCTTTCTCTCTTAGAAGCTCGATTTTGAGTCTGAGCTAAATTTTGCCATATTTTATCCAGGATATCTAGGGATTTTATGTATGATAGGAGAATAGTTTGATTATCAAAAATGCCATAAAGATGAGCATGGAAGTGAAATTCTGTTCTTCTATTGGTATACTATATGTTCTCCTGAACGCACAGCTCAGGTCTAAACACCCACTCATACTGCAACAAAGTTCTCTATTTTCCCAAGCCCTATCCAAAATGAAGACAACTCAATTTCACTTTATTTGTGAAACATTCCTTAAGAATTCCACTCCCAAATGCACAACAAGGCATAGGAGCCAGACATCAGTGAAGAGATATCATTATCTAAATAGTTACTCAATTACAGGTGTCTCAGGAGAAGAGGTAGGCACTGTTTTCCCTCAATATACCTCCAATGCACAATTGTGAAGTGAAATTGAAGTATTAATTTATACTATATTCAATGTACAACAATAATAACTTTCTTTCTCTTGTTACCAATGCTGTCTTTCCCCCTAACTTCAAGTACATCTTAGTCATAGGATGTTAACTGTGTGCCTAATCTATTCAATTCTTTTTCAGTTATGTGGCTTTAATTATTCCTTTTAAGTAATGTTCACTCTCTCTAGGAAAACAACATCTAGTTTGGCATCAGAGCACTAGAGCAGAGTTACATCTTACACAACCTTGTAGTAGAGAGTAATAGTCCAAGTCTAGAGTGTGATATTATCTGACTACTCATGTCGTAGGACAAGAACTCTTGTTCTCAGGATAGCAGCTTGCCTTGCTAGAACTCTTAGATAATGAATAAAACCTGTGTAACTCAAGATCTTATCAACTCTACTTGGAGACCTCTACATCACTGTCACAACTTCTAATTGCTCCTCTGCTTAGCCATACACCCTAACGCCATCACAGATAATCTCATCACAGACTCTTTGGAGCTCAAATTTGCACCTATACCAAGTGCAACTGAAAATAGTTGGAAACGTTAAATCACAGAATTTTTTTTGTCTGATTTTTCTGTGACGAAGTGTTTACTTTCTCATGCTATACTCTCCATTGAGAACTGTGTAATTTCCTTTCAAGGACAATTGCCTCATTTATCTTATTTGGGAAATCTTCCTATTTTACTGAGTTTTAATTTCAAACCTTTTGTCTCATAGAGTAGCCTTTTTATTTTTTTGTGTGTCACTTATTTTTTTATAATTAATTTTTATAACAAATTAATTCTTTTTGCATGTATCACTCAGTAAGCAGGTTGAATATCTTGTTATCAGAAAAATCAAATCAAAAATAAAGAAAAAAATGCAACTAATTTTTAGAATATTAACCCAATTATTATGTCCATACCATATCAGCAACAAGATATAGATAAAAATAGCTAAATCAACTGCCCTCTGACTATTCTACTGTTAAGTAGATTGTAGTCTTGCACGATATTTGTAGAAAACTGGGACTAGGAAAATGTAAGATATTTTAATAAATTTTGGGTCACCTGCGAATTAATAGTTAGAGAAACTGTCATGTTCAGAAATACACATATGAAACAGATCTCTACTTTTATTTTCTGACTCAAAGGCAGAATAGCCTTAGCATTTTGTGACTTGAGATAATCTCTTTGAGTCTTAAATTTTAGGAGAACAACACTCCATATAGGCAATTTTTCTTGAAAATGACAGGTGCCAGATCTAGGTGGGAAAATAACTCATTTAGCTGTTCCCCAAAGGAACTGTGGTACATAAAATAAAAACAGAAATGCTTTCCCAAGCAGTCAGCTGAGGCTTGCTTGCTCAGGCTCTCTAAACCTTCGAGTAATATTAGTACAGTGTACTTTTCCAAAAATTAAAAACTGCTCCAGTGTGACATTGCAAGGAAATATCACAGTATCTTCAACTAGTTTCCAATTTGGGGGCAATGTCTTCCCGTTTCTCTTTTTCAGTTCATTCTAACGTTCAGTTTAACCCATCTTTGTTATATAAAAATACTGGTGAGAATGTAGAATCATCTCTGAATGCCATGTTTTCCAAAGAATACTTTAGTATCTCCATGTTCCTGGGAATAGGCCATTTGGAGCCAGAATTAGATGGAATTGCGTTGTTTCAGATTCTCCCACACTTTAATCCTGGTATATTTGTCTTAGACGCAGGTCTGCCCCTCTATTCTTGCAACACTGTAGCAACCTCTGGGGACCCTCAGCTCATGTGAATACTTGACCCTTCCAGAGCCACCATCAGGTTTTGGATTGTTTTGGGTAGTGGCTACTCTCCTCCCCAGTCCTCCTCTCTCTTTTCTCTACTTTCTGCCAAATCACTCTTCAAATGGAAGGAAAAATAGTAAAAAGTTTTCCTTAACTTCATTTATGCACTCTTAGCACTTTCTCCCTTAACTAACTTATCTTGCCTCTGGGCCAAAATACCTAAAATACCCTCACAGTGAAATCCAAAAGAGAGATCAATGAAAAGGTTGAACTAAGTGATCTCTAAGGGCCTTCCTAGAAGAGTTTTATGATGTCATATGAGGACATTAATGCAAAGAAAAAATCCAATCCAGTTCCACTCCCCAAAAAAATCTGGTAAGTTTTGAAATCCATTATATGTGAAGCAGTGAGTGATAGCAGACTCATAAATATAAAAAGATACATTTCCTGTCCTCTACAACACTAAAACCTCATATTAAGTATGGAAGCTGTACATTCAAGGAAAAAAATATATGGAGTCCATTTATTTATTGATTGATTGATTGATTATTTAAGAACTCAGTCTTGCGAGCTTTACATATAGATGATGAAATAAGCAATTACTCTAGATCACAATAGAGAAAGTAGAAACTATTTGGGTTCATACAGAAGAAGCACCCAATTACCTCTCATACAGGAAGGTTGAAATGTCTTGGATAAATGACATCTCAGCTGGTAGTTGAAGACTGTGAATGTGCATGTGTGTGTCTGCATGTGTGTGTGTGTGTGTGTGTGTGTGTGTGTGTGTGTGTGTAGGTGTGTGTGTATAGGTGTATGTATATAGTTGTGTGTAGTCGTGTAGAGTGGAGCCATGAGTGAAAGAGAATGATGAGCAAAGAATAGCACTTTTACAGTTCAGAAGTTAGAGCAACCAGTGTAAACAACTAAATAAAAATGAAAAAAGTTACTTCTTCTCTTTTCTGTCTCTGCTCACCTTCATTTCTGCCTATACCTTTTCTTTAAAAAATAAAAAAAGTACACATCATAGATGCCATAGAAAACAGCAAGTGGAATTTTGTGAGGTAAATAGAATGCTGTAACTTCAGTTATTTAATATTAGCTACACAGCATTAATACATCTAGGGAGTCTAAAAGAACGCATAATACCTAGCAGAATCAGAATAATGCATAGAATTTTTCAATAAATTGTAAATAGATAGGCCCATTTGACTATTATCCTGATAATAGGATAATGTATATATATATATATATATAATATATAATATATATATATAATATTATATATATAATATATAATATATATATATATATATATCTCCTGATAATAGGCTAGGATAATAGAATAGGATTCACTAGGTAAAATTTTCCACCTCTAAATATATCTTCTTCCTATTGCTGAATGAAGGGAAGAATTTTGATAGTTCCACAAGGTCTTCCACTTGAAAAAGGGAAATCGCACCAACTTTGAAAATCCGAAGTAAGTGGATTACAAATGAACAGCTCTAACCACATTATGCCCACTAAGAGTCTATACTGCGGGCGTTCTAGTTATAACTCAGTTTGGTATTATCTGTACCTATAGCGTACACTTGACTATAGTGCAAACTTTAACACTATTGAAATCAACTTTTGTTTGGAGTGAAAGTATCTTCTCATGCCAGCCGTAAGTCTCTCATCAGCTACCTACCCCACCAGCCCTTCAGAATTCCTCTCTGCTCAGTGCTGAAACAGTCTCCAGTAGATAAACTACTTGTTTTAGTGGCGTGTGTGTATATGTATTCAACACATGGTAGTCAAGTTCTATCTTCAAAATATAGCTCCTTTAAAATACCCAGTCCAAGTGCAACTCCAGATACTAACTTGATTTGGGACCTAATATTGTAAAATGAATCTGTCTAAAAATAAGTATATAATATTTCTTAGGTTTAGAAACAGATAAAGGGGTAAGTTAGATTTTATAAAATAAAAAATCTTTCAAGGTAGCAGAGTTAATATACTTAGAACACAGTAATTATAGTATGGCTAAATTTGTTAGATTTGAAAGAGAACAAAATGTTATATTTTTTGTAAAATCTAGTTCTTTATAATTTTATATTTTCAGTTGAAGTTTAACTGAATACATACATTATATATGTATTTTTTAAATTGGGTCATTATATATGCTATGTCATTCTTTTTGTACATTATTCCAAGTCAACATGTACCCTTGGAAAATACCAATATTAGGATAATAATATAATATAATATAATAGTATATTATGAAGGTTGCATAATATGCTTAATCATTCTCTGATTACCATGCATTCAGGCTATTTAATTTTTTTTTCCTATTGAAAGTAACATGTTGATCATTCTGATCATTTTAATACAATAGATTTCTAGAAGAATTACTAAATCAGTCTATGAACTTTAAATATTGTCTTTAAAATGTATAGCTGATACAAATGATTTCTTAGGATTTTTTTTCACTATCTATAATTAAGTGTATGAGCCTGAAGTTCTTACCAGCCCTATAGATTTATCTTTTATATCATGATGGGCAGAAATTTATCATTACCAAGTTTATGTTGATATGATTAATAATGAGGCAGAACATTTTTCTCATTTATAAGCCATTTGTACTGCTTCTATTAACAGTTCATATCCTTTTTACATTGATGTCTCTTTCTAATCAATTGAATAGAAAGGATTTAAAACACTAAGCTCAAAAAATTAATTTGAAAAAATGGTAGCAGTAAATGCCACTTTGTAATTAAAGGAATACTTAAAAATTAATCAACTTTTAATTTACTGTCAGTTAACTCAATGAGAATTTTAATTAACACAATAATTTTTAATTCAGTTTTTTTAAACTTGACTTTTACTCAAATCATGCTTCTCAGTAAAGATTTATATGTTGTCATAGTTTGCTTTCACTTACTGCATGACTTCTTCTAGGCTACATATCCCATATCACATGTTCAAACCTATTACCTAGTGGCAGCCAAAATGTATCTGGAAAAAAATATTCATGGGTTAGGGAAATAAATCTTTAACAACAGAATTCAAAGGTAGTGAGAGAGATTTATTTATACACCAAGGAATCTTCAACTATATAGTTAGTCAGCCTTTGCTTATAAAATTTGTTCTGAACAGAATATTTATCTTTCTAGCACAACTAAAAATTTCAAAAATGTATGTGTGGAGTTTACTAAGAAAGCATGCAACATTTTCACCTCATGTATTAACAGAAAAGTGCAACATACAAACCTTGCTAAATAAGAATGAACTTTAAACAGTTATCCTGAACCCAATTTTTCTCTATGTTATAAACGGAAGCCCGTATTTTTTGATTTATGGAAGTTTTGGAATTTTAGTCAATGATTTTGTCAAGGGTCTATCTCAATACAAAGAAAAGAAAATCATCATGTTCATTAACAGGGATGCTACAAATTTTCAATAGGAAAGAGTCAAAGCTGAAATCAAAACCAAATAACTAGAATATTTTCTTACATTTGGAATATTTTCCATCAACAAAATGATTGTTGCGGAATTCACATGGAAGCAGAATTCTAGTGCTTGCATCTATCATCACTCTCTGGGCATCTAAAATTCATAGTAGATATTCTTTCAAAAAAGTGGAGGTTTTACTTATTCCTAAGAGACTTGGAAAAAAACAATGAAGCCTGTATTCCTTTTTCAACAATTTTTAGTTGTAAATCTCTAGGTGTCTGTTTACTGCTGGCTCCTGGACCATTATAATTTTGATAGCTACTAAAACAAGAATCCTAATCAGATTTAGCAAATCTTTCCTGAAATGATTTATCTTGTCATAGCTACAGAGCACACTAAATTGAAAAGCAAAATTAATCTGCATCTTTAAAGGTGAACTCTAGCCTAGCATGTAGTCTGTGACAGTAATTAATGCTGCTTTAGCTATCTTTGCATGCTCATCCTAAGAAGCCTCATAATAATTTAAGTATGTGAGAGACTGACATGTTTTCACACTTTTAATACCATCCCCCAACAAAGGAAGTTTCTTGTAGGCATTCCCTTTCCGGGATTCTCATTTTGGTTTCATGTGAGATTATATACATTTTATATTTTCTAATAGGAAAAACAGAATTGTTCACGACCTCTACAGTAGCTTTTAAAAAATAGTGATAATGAGCTGATGATACTTAAGACTAATATATGAACTGATACTTATTTTTATTTCCCTGTATGTATTAATACAGATAAACACAAGAATTTTAGTTATGTAGCAGTACTCAATTCTTATATACTACTCCTTAAACCCAACTTTTAATATTATAAATTAGGGGGAAGGTCTTTCTTTTTGGAGCATAGATTTTTTCTTGACTCTCAAGTCAAAATGATTTTTTTCTAAAGCATGATAATATGAATTAATGCCAGAACTTAAAAAAAATAAGAGAGAAGGGGATGAATGTAAAACATTTAGGGAAAATGAAATCAAAAGATCGGGTAGCAAAGTAGCAAGCCACACCTGTCATAAGGATAGAAAATACAGAAAAAGAAAGTTATGGAAAAAAAGAGTTCAGCTGCAGATACATTGTTTATGAAGTATATAGACTGGACAGACTGATATGCAAGAATGAGCGTTAGAGAGCTCTAAGCGTAGCAAATAGATTTGGGAATCTATGACAACTAAAGGGTCGTTGAATACATAAAATTGAGTGGGATAAACTGATTAGAATGGTAAAAATCTGTAAATTAATGACTTTCCATTCTCTCAATGGAAAATGATTAATTTTTCCTTAATTTTAGGACCATCAGACAACCCATTATAGAACCAACAAGTAGATTTTCTAGAATATTTATATCTACTTATTATTTTTGTTCATTAATTATGACCATGCATAATCAATATAAATGTATTAAATATTTAAGAGAAAAAGAGCACAGCGGTCACAATTAGGAAAAATGTGTTTTCTTCCTCAAAAAATCAACTTTGGAAGATGAATTTCCTCACATACAATAGAATTTTCTGTGCTAAGTAAATTCTTCCTTATGAATATACTTATCATTCACATATTTTCATGTTAATTAGAGAAGAATCCAAAAGTTGAAACTTCCTTAATGATATAGGTACGATACTTTATGGAATGAGAGTTTGATTCAAGGTATAATTTATCACTTAGTATTTGACTATCATCTATGAGAAATACTGATAGCATTGCAAATGTTTTATATTTTTATCAACAGAGGACTGGAGTAAATTATTCGGAAAAAAAATGTTGGCATATGAATTCTGGTACTAAATCTTTTTATTACAGAAGAATAGACTAAGTGCAGGGTTTTAACATATAATACAGAGAGAGTAGGGAAAAATGTAATTTGGAGTAGATAGACATTTTCTGAGGACTGTTTCTTAAATGGAAATGTGTGGGAAAAACATCTCTCTAGATGTCAAAACTCTGAGACTCTTATCTTTCATGAAGATAGTGAAAATATTTTTATAAACTATTTGCTTCTTTCTTTAAATATATGAAAATATACAATAGAAATATTTTAACATATAAATAATAAAATGTGGAATTGTATAGCAATGAAAACCAACAAATACAAGAATGAAATGAAAATTGGGTGTTTTATCAATGCTTCCACAGAGTACAGATATTTTAAAATAAATAGTAAATGCATCATGTGCTAAATTATCTCCTTGAAGTCCATATAGCTCATAGTTATATAAAGTCAAGTTATAATTTGGTATACATTTTCATAATGGGAATGACTATATCCACTTATTTGTATTCTTGAATCTTAAAACTCAGCAGAAATGAAAAAAATAACAGGACTTTACACTTTAAAAATAACAGAGTTGGTAACAAAGCTCATTATCAAACTGTTTGTCTGCTTTTTAAAATACCTCCTAAGTATGATAATGTACTAATCCAACCCAAAGTATGTCCTTGCTATGGTTCCTAGGTGAACTCTAAACCATTTTACAGGACAGCCACAAAAATAGAAACCCACTTTCCCCTCCTCACATTTCAGTGCCTACTTCTGAAAGACAGACTTAAGCCCTTTCACATTACTTTGGATTTATGGAACTCTCAGTTTTTACTTTTATTGATTATTTCCCCTTTTCTAACTTCTTTTTTTAATTCATTGATATTAAATAATTTATCATCAAATGGTAGTAATAGTTATAAAGATAATTCAAATAACTCACAATAGAATATTTCTGATAAAGTGGTCGGGGAGTTTCTGAAAAATAACATTTGAACAAAGAGCTGAATAAACTGAAAGAAATGTAGTTAAAGGAGACAAAGAAATGCAAAGACCCTGAGATGGCAACAATGTATGTGGGGTGTTTAGAAACAGAGAATTAATTTCAGTGAATGACATCAGCAGAAAATAAGGTTCAAGAGCGAGATCCTTCACGGTTTTGTAGGCCATAGGGAAGACTTGGTATTTAGAACCTTCCTGGTATCTCCATGTTTTGTTGACTTCCAGATGTTTGTTTGCTCATTTGTTTGTCGGTTTGATTTTTCCAACTTGCCACCTACCCTCAGGTTTCTTTGTATAATCCTGTAAAATGGCTTTCCAGTTTAACCAGGTGCCCTTTCTGCTGACTCACCTACTAAGTGTGACCTCACGAGATTCCTTTTGCAAGTTTATATCTAGATATCCTATTTATTTTCTCTAGTAAAACTTAGTGGACTTGTTCCTCCCTCACCTGGAGGTAGGGAATAAAAAAACAAAAAATGTATTTTATTCCAAATTATTATAATAGATTCTTCCATGTGTACACTCCCCTGCCTTCACCCTAGTATCTCACTGTCCTCGCCACTGAAATAGCCCTCATATCCAAATGGACTCCTCCAGTTTAGGTTTCTTCCCATGTTTAACTCAAGAGCGTGTGATTTTTTTATGTCTGGCTCATAATATTTTGTAGTAGAATATCCGCAACTTAATGCTCTCACTTTTCTTCTTAAAGTTGACTTATATCTATTTTTCAGGGAATATGAATATGAAAATTGCTGCAAGTTATAATAAAAGTTAAAGAGATGCAAATCATGAAATGTTGCTAGAAAAAAAATACAGTCAATATATAATAGATGAGAGGGAGCATTCATACACCGAAGTCTTAATAATATTTACTAAAACTTGATATGACAGTCTTCCTAAATCCTTGAACTTGGGCCACCTATGACTAAATGCATCATTTATTGCAGAGAAAATTGTATGAATTATTAACCTTCACAGAAGAGTAGTTAGAATAAACTTTATGTTGATGTTCCAAACAAAAAAAGTTAAGAGACAAGTTTAATTTATTTACTATAATAGTATTGTTTAGCCAGGACTATGATATGTAAGTACAAATTGAACAATAACAAGATCTTTAGAGGCCACTTATGCCCTGATTTTCAAGTTTAGCTTGTTTAATACTGAAAATACAAAACAAAAAAAACAAGAACCAGATTTTATTTTAATTGACAATTCAGAGCAGATGCAATATATTCAAATGATTGCTGATGAAGAAGTCAGAGCTGAATGCCCAGAACCTAAAAAGGTGGATATATTGACTCACCTTAAATGAAGGGACCTCTGGTCAACTGAGATTATTTACCTAAGTATCTGCAAGCCACTCATCACCAGTAGGTCACAAACTTTTACTGGATAGTTGAACAGGCATTCTTCTCCAACTAAGTAATGTAGTATATAATGGAGTAGGACTCCAGTCAGGTATTTTTCTTCCAGAGCTATTGATGGGAACAAATTAAGTTGAAAATTAATGTCTCCCCCCTCCCCATTTTGTCTATATTCTTACTGAATCTTAGAGCAAAAGAGGACTTTTAAAATCATCTATATCAAGGATCATATAACATACACAATAACTGCTTCCTTCTTTTTCTCTCCCCAGGGGCAATATCACCAGTCCATAGAATGTTCTTTTCCATCAAACCAAACCTATCTCACAATTTCTAATAGAGCTTTTATTTAAGCCATTTTTGATCAGTTGTTGCACCAGGTAAAAATACCTGCCACATGAGATCTAATCCAAATTTTTGCTTCATGGCTAAGGAAACAGAGACTCCTAACTCATTTGTAACTAACAGGGTTAGAAATGAAACTTAGAATCTTGAAATGAAGCTTTCTCTTATTGAAAGTTGACCATACAGCAAGCAGAACTTTATTCCCCTTTGTCCCATATTCCAAGTTCCTGAATCAAATTGTATACATAGAACTGTTCATTATAGTGCAGACAATCTGAAAGCCTCACTGCTTTACCAGTATTCTATTCTACACAAGACTAATAAAGCATTTAGGAAGTTATTGCTAAAACAAATTATTTTCATGTGAATGAAATAAAATTTTCCTAAATGTCAGACAACAAGATGATTGTCTTGCAAGTCAAAAGAACAATAAATCTGGCAGAGGCAAAATCTTCCACATTCAAATTATCTGGTCTGTCCATAAGAGAATGCCATGGCAAGCTGCCATTATTTGTAAAGTACCCTGAGGGAAGATGCTGTCGAAGGATTAGCACCTTCCTGTATCTGCTTGGTTTCATTTAAATCAGTGAGCCTTCTGTTTTTCTTTTCTGAGGCCCAATATGGAGAATAAAGCAATCCCTGGAATTTAAAAATAGTACAATTTAAAATCATTGCCCCTAAGCATAATGTTCTGCAGAAGGCAGTCCTGGGTTCATTTAACATCTCTGTATGTAATTGATTATGAGCTGGAGAGAGTAGTCATTAAATTTGCCAAGAACATCACATCATCAGGATAGGTGAGCACCTTGGAAGACAAGAGCAGAGTTAAAAATGACCTTGACAGTTTGAAAAATGATTACAAGTGAATGAAATTGAGTTTCCTAAAATCATCTGTGCAGCAACATACTTACTCAGACTGCACAAATTCAGATCTGAAAGACATGAGCTGAGCAGATACTATTAGTTAACTCGTGAATGATAAGCTATACTTTGGTAAACATTGTTTTTGCTGATTAAAAAGTTTGTGTAATTCTGGATTATACAATTAAGAAAAGCAGAGTAATATGTACCCCATAAAATGTATTACATATTTGATTAAATATAGTATATAATTTTGTTATTGAACTAATGAAAAAGTATATTAAATCATTAAGTTATGTTACTAAATTAATTAATGAGGTATGTGAATTAAGAAAGGTTTGGAAACCCTGGAAAAAATCAGAGACCTAGGATTAAAACTATTACAAAGAAAGTAAAAAATATTAAGAGATCTTAATAAATGACTTTGAAAATGCTGAATACAAAGGTCATTACTATCTAAAGAGAAATGAAAAGAAAATATTTTAAAAAACATTATAAAGGACTTAGACCACAATAAAGACAAAAGATCTGGAATGTAATAAACTCTGATTTGGTATTAGAACATTATTTTAGGCTATTGACTTAGAATTTTGCCTGAATCCAACAGTACAGAAGACCTAGGAGTCTATGATCGTTTAAGGATAAAATATTTATATGAAGTTTTAATTGTTGTCCTGGAAGAAATGTTAATTTATGAGAATTTTTAATTTATATAAACCTTTACTACAAGTAATTATGAAGTTATTTTTTCAAATACTGAGAAATGATAAAAATTATCTTGAAGTTTTATGAATTAATATAATTTGATATAGAACATCACAAAGACTAAGTGGCATTCCTTAGTAATTTTGATACTGCTTAATATTTCTACTGTTTAGAGCAAGAAAAATTGGTGGTACAATATTTTACATTATCCACTAATCTTAAAATTTAGAAAACACTTTTGGCCTAATCCAATTAAATAATTTTATTTGGCAAATTTAATGTAACAACACTTGGAATAATTACAGTTACCTGAAGTGATGGTTGCATAGTACTCTTCAGTGTTGTAGCATTTTTTAATTGACTCAATCATTCAGTAAAGAAACCTTTAAGTTGGTTTAAATGGCCACAAAAATACAGAACCCAAAAGCCCATATGCCTTTATAACTGCTACTGGCTGTAAAAATATTGCATTTTTAAAATATAAAGATGATTTTTTGCTACAACACTGAAAGAATAGTACTTTTAGAAACTTTTATTCATTTGGATACCTTTACATTATATTTGCATTTAACATCTTTCAGATAAGTCTTTATAATTTAAGTGATTTTTCTCACTGTGTTCTTAATTTGCTACAGATTATCATTATTTGCAAGATTTTGTCTCTGTTATACTTCAACTGATAAGTAAAGAAAAATGTTATGCTAACTTCCACTTTAACTTCATAGGTGTTCTAAAGGAATTACCTAAAATCTCTTCAGCACCCAGCTTGATTCAGAACAGTTTTAACTTGTATATGTAATGTTGGTTTTAACAGCTACCTTTTACCATGAGAGAAATGTTGATTCCTATAGTGTTGGCAATGTCTCAGCCATGTGAATAAGGGAAGTAAGGGAGAGAATAATGCTCATACAAGGTGAACAAAAAGGTTGGAGACTGACTGAAAATATCTATACTGAGGGATAGACATGTTTTCTTGGAAATAGTGTACAAACAAAATTGCAACTTAGATTTCATAATTTGCATATTCTTCTCAACGAGTATTCAAAAGTGTGCCCATTCTGATAACAGGAAAAAATTAATTTTCTTAAATGTTCATTTGAGTGGACTCCAACATTCCTTTTCCCATATTCGAACTCAATGCTCTTCCTTTATGAGCAACCCTCTTGGTTGAGAAGGGTGTGTGTGTGTGGGGGGGGGGGGGAGAGAGAGAGAGAGAGAGAATGAGATTTGCAAGGACAGTATAGCTGTAGCTCTTGCATAAAGTCTGTGTTTCCAAGAGGAATATTCACTGGTTTTTAATTAGCAAGTCTGTGAGATAAACTAGAATGTTCTTCTGAAAAGACAGTAAGACAGTGGTAGGGATGTGCCCTTTGCACTCTGAATTCCAAGTCTAACTTGGAATGTGATGAATAAGCATGTATGCTACATGATCAGGAGAAACTGAATCTGATGAGAGAATATTGTGTCCCGGACAGTCATTGAAGATAATATTCCCTGTTCAAAATTATATTTATGAGTCCAGAGTCCCTCCTTTATCTTTAAAACTTAGGGTTAGCTGGTAAAGTGCAAGATAGCAAAAACACTAGAATGAACATATGCAACGTTTGAATGAAAGCATACAAAATCTGAGTGGATATATTGAGTAAATAAATACATAATTTGGTCTGTTTTGAAGATAATTTTATTCGATTATCTCTTCTTGATTGTAAGACTGAAATGCTGGCATGTATTAATAGCAACAAGAAAGGTAGATAAATCTTCTTCTTTTCATTTATAAAGAAGAACTCAGAAAAGCGAAAATATCAGATAGGCATATGGTCTTACTGTTGTTATTAGTTATGAAGACTGGATATTAGGCCTTGATGCAGAAAAAAGGGATAGAAAATCTTATTATCACAGACGAGAAGGGGCAATTCTGATACTGTCCAACCTGCTCCAATTTAAATAATAACAAAAAAATATTGAAGATGGCATTTTAGAATTACATGGGGTAACTTTTCTGGAAATAAAAAAAAGTGCTACTAATGTTAAATTGGGTCATATTCTTTTCTAAGATTAGACTAGACTAGATGAAGATTGACTGCACTTAACTGTGGGCATTTGGAAATGTTTAACATCCCTTCCCTCAAGTGAGCCATCTCTTCATAATACACAAGAGCTGTCATTTCTGTCTGCCTACATTACATTCCCTTTTATACTGAGAAGGAAAAGTGAAGCTATTTGGTTGAAATAGCAAATTCTTAAATATAATTTTCATTACTTGTGCCACGAGTCAGCAAATTAAGTTCCAAGGACTAAATTTAAACTGCAACCTATTTTTCACATGGCTTTGGAGCTAAGAATAATTTTTATCTTCTTAAGTTACTAAAAAGTGAAAAGATTATGTAGTGACAAGGACCTTAGGTGGCCCCCTCAAAACCTAAAATATTTACCGGTTTGTCCTTCAGAGAGGTATTAATAAAATAATATATTCATTCAAATGTAACAAAGTGGTCGATTAATGGTAAATTAAGTGAGTTGGATAAAAATAAAGTTGTAAACAAAAAAAATAGAAATGGGAGGCAAGCATTCTTATTGCATTTACAAAGTGCTATCCTATGCTTTGTATGTAGGTTAGTTGATGAGATGTCACAATACATCAATATTTGGATCTCAGAAAAAAAGAAGGATTTCTACTTGTGAATGAGGCCAACTCAACGGAAGAGATATTAATGGGCAAAGCAAACAGACAGTGTACAAGTAGTAAAGGAGAGTCATAAATTAAACACACACACATCTAACACTTCATATTTATTTTTAACATCACAGCATTAGCACACCTATATAAATAAAGTAGTGTCAAATTCTCCAGTAAGTAAATAAAAGCTGGAGCGTAACTATAGGAAGAGGCTATAAGCATTAGCTAAAGCTAATTTCTGCAGCTTTCATCTGGCTCCGTAGAGCCAGTCTTCACACCTGCTCCAGCTGTTGAATTTCTAAACCTGCCTACTGCCCTTAGTCAGGAGTTCATTTTCCCAAAATACTCCAGATTTTGTAGGAAGAGTCATGGCAAAGAACTGATAAAATAATACCCACTGTTTTTCTATTCTCCCCCCTACATATCTGGAGACTGAATTTATGAGGCTGGACTCTCTGATACTTAATGATGGCCTCACTGCCTCTGATGGCTTTTACCTCTTTCCTTGCTGATGTATTTACAAACACATCAGCCTCCTTGCCTTAATATAACTCTAGTGCTGATTGCAGATTGTGGGTGAAACCTTTGTCTATCAGGAGACTAGGAATAGATCAGAAAACTCAGCACAACTCTGATTTAAGTAACCTTTCAGCTGTGGGAGACTTGAATCACCCCACCAACCTCACACACTATTCTTAACTGTTTCTTTACATCTTTGCAATGTTTTTGTTAAATGAAAAAAGGATAAGACTGCTTTCTTTCTCTGCCTCTCTCTCTCTCTCTCTCTCTCTCTCTCTCTCTCTCTCTCTCTCTCTCTCTCTCTCTCTCTCTCACACACACACACACACACGCACACACACTTCAATTAGTAGGAGTAAAAACTAAAGCAGACTGAAATCCACTGATTCTGCAGGAAATTTCACCATTACCTAAGCATGTCTTTAAACAAGTTCCTCAAAAAGCTATTAACTAGTTATATGCCTAGAACACTAAACTAGATAAGTCTGTGAGAGGAAGAGAAAGAGTGATAACAGGAATAAAGGAATTGTTGATTGAAGAGAAAAGCTACCAACACTGAGGGTTTAAATTTTAAAAATCCTGTCTGCTTCTATAATATGAAAAGAATGTTTCAAACACAAAATTAATGTTAACAGTTAAAAAAAAAAAAAACTATCAATTTTATGTAGCCAGTCAAATGCCTACAGCTATCCATTTTTACAAAGTGATATGACAAAAAAAGCCCTAAGTCACTTTATGACTCACTGAGAAAGAGTTCAGCCACTTACCAGCAGCTGCATGTGGGTTAGTTGTGCCACTATGAAGACTGGAAATTTCTTTTCATATATAGTTTCTAATTTGCTTTTTATGTTTTGCACTATGTACTTGCATCTTTTTATTTCTGGGGAAATAAATGACTTGAAAAAGTGGAATTCGAAAATAGGAAGTTAAAAGTGACTGGGGGCTAAAGATTGTTTTGAAATAAATGATTGGTGAACTTATTATATCCTTGTAATATTCTGGACACAGTTATAAGTTCTGCAGAGACACATGTGGAGGATGTCTGTGCCTTATCGAGCTCACATTCTAATGTTTGAAGATAGAACGAAAGTAAAAATAAAGCAAACGCGTAATATATTGCAGATAATAAAATGGGTAATGTATAAAGAAAATAAACCTGCTGGAGGAGGTGGATTGGTTGGTCAAGTAAGAGCTCCCTGGGAAGATGGTAGTCTAACAGAACCCTGAAGATGGAAATGGAGTCAGTCAGGAAAGAGCTGAGAAAATGCATTCAAAGGGAAGGCACCAGCAAATGACTGTGGACAGGAATTGGGGTTGGGCATGTTCCAGGAACAGAAAATATATTGTACCTGAAACAATGAATGAATAAAGGATTTTTTGAGAAGAATTCAAATGATAGGCAAAGGCCAGATGTGACCCCTTATAAACTCTGGTCACAAAACTATATTGTATCCTTGCTTTTTGGAGAATTTTAATGATGTGCTCTGAATTAAAAATTTTAAATTCTATTCTGTCAAATGAGCAATAAAATTAGGTTAAGGGAAGTAAGAGTAGAAATGGGACTATTACATTCATCCAAGATAGAGAGGGTAGCCACTAGATTAATGACAGGGGAAATAGACATCAGTGGTTGGATATAATACTATATTAACTAGAAGACTTGTGGATGATATATTAGACAGAGAACTTTGTACTGATAATTTAGGTGCTAGGAAAAGGATAAAAGTGGTCTATAATGTGTTTACCTTGTGCATGAAGAAGACTAGAGAATACAGCCTTCCATTTGTATTCCTTTGCTGGTCTTTGGATCAACAGCTCCTGCGAACTGTTTTTCTGTAACCTTCCAGTCCAAGCCAGGTTAGGCACTGATCTGTCAAGATCCCTATAACTCCAATCTTTTTCCTCTGTTAGAGTTCAAATAATGACTCTCAAATTGCTTTTTCTATTTTTGTCTTCAACTGCATGTTTTTCAAATATTTGCTAAAGCTTCTTCTATTTGCATATATTACACTTGCTAAAACTTTAGGAGGTGTGGTGTCCTCACATGTACTAGGATAAATACTTAGGATAATATATCTTCTTTCCTGACATGCTATTGTAAGAAACTTAAAATTTGTTAGGTGGAACAAAACTATCTTCAAGTGTATTTTTGCATCAAAGATTCTGAAAAACAAGTGTTTGTCCAGTTGCTTCCATGTTCTATCATTGAAAAATCTCCTTTCTCACCTCTGCCGCCACATTCCCTACAAAGCTAAATATTTGGTGTTCATTTGTGGTTTTAACATTTAACTAATACCTTTTATATTAAATAGGCAAATCTAGCTTTCCATATCACATGTGTGGTTTCCTTTTTATTTTCCATTTTATTTCCTTCCATTCATTCCTCTATCTATGAGCACTTAGCTTAATGCATAAATGCTCTAACAACAGCATAGTACATGTATAATAAGTTATGTGTGCCCACTGATATACCACAACAAAACAATAGAGGTGAGAGGAGTAATGGGACTTTATAGTCATTGGTAGATATCTTTTGTATCAAAAACTACCCAAGCATGAAATTTGAAAGTTTATTTTCTTCATACATTAAATCTATGGTTTAAAAGTTTATTTTACCATTAAAACTGTTTCTCAGACAAATTCTTATGCAGAACCCTAAACCCCAATATGTAAAGCATGTAATAGGATAGCTACTCGGCTGAAAAAAAAAGATGACTCACTCTGATGGCTTTCATATACCCTACAATTGTGCTGGACACATATATCTACATGAAATCTTGTGTTCTGTAATATGCAATTTGAAATCTCACAACTGAATAATTATTCTGAATATGTTTCTTTAAAATATCATATCTGGAAGCTTACTTGTTCTACTTGCTATAACCACAATTCACTGATAAAGATCATGATAAAGAGTGTACACACACACACGCACACACACACACCCCTACCTCTTAATCTTAGGATCATGGTAATGATCCAGACTACCAAGAAAAATATTCTATCCTCTGCTTTTTTATAAACATGGAAGAGATTACCTTTTGAGAGTGGGAGTTTTAGTCAATTAAATGAAACCTGCTTTCCAGATTCTCTCCACCATTCTTCTGATTTCATGCAGTTTATAGCTGTCACAGGGATATGTTTAGCCAAGAAAGTTCTAGAGTGCCATAAGCACACTGCACACCCCACCCATAATTATTCTTGGTCATTTGCTTCTATATCAGTCTTGTGAGGTAAACAGAAATGAAAACTTTAGTACAGTTTCAAGCATGAAAAACTTATATCACATTTACAGAGGTAAATTAACTCTCCAAATTGTCTGTTCATGAAATGTTATGGAAGTGAGGCAGAGTATAAGTAAATCACATGGCCTATCACAGGGATCCCAGTTAGCCAAGCTTCACTCCTTGACTGTAGTGATCTAGGCTTAGAGTTACATCTGCTGTTAGTAATCACATGGAAGGATATGTAAGAGAATAAACAGATTAATTAAAAATGTTTACAATCATTATTGAAGAAATAAATCTTGATTATTTTGAATGGGTAATGAGCTAACAAAGCCAACTTGATTTCAATAAGAGGTTCAAAATTTTATTGCACATATCTCAATCAGACAAACATCTAATTTTTGCTTAGGGGTATGTATGGAGAATACTGTAGTGATAGTAACATATTAATATATTAATAGTAGTAATAGAAAATTCATAAATTATTAGCTATATTTCATATTAAATATAGCAATAAACTACCAGGATCTATATCAAACACATTAATTTTGGGTTAAATATACCAAAAAAATTTTTCAGAAAAATAACATTCAGATTACTGCTGCTTTTTAGTTATTTCCCTAATTTTTCTTTCACATGTTGTAATTTAGGTAATATTCAGAATTGGAAACATTAGACATAGAGTAGTTCTTAATAATGCCTCTTTTCATGTGTACATATGAGGCTGTGCTTTGTCTACATTTGCAGGAGCAATGGGAGGAAGAAGGGATGGTTTACCAATAGTGCCATTGTTGATATTCAATATATGGCTGGTTTTCTTCTCTTGGCAGCAATTGTAGATTTACAGATACTTCATAGGAAATGCTCTTCTCACATATTCTGAAGAACATCTATGAATCTCTGCTTATTGTTATTTATATTGACTCATCATGTACTCTTGGAGTGTAAATAAACATAAAGACCTAGCTAAATGAATTCATATCATATGGATATAGACATAAGACAAACGAACTATAATATAGGTTGCAGTAAGAAGCAAATAGTTGAATACTCCACAGAGTCATCCAGTCACAACAACACAAAAAGAGATATAGTTCTTCCTTTACAATATATCATCACCATACTAATGTATTTTCTGGACAAAACTGAAAAAGAAACTATATAAACTAACAAGACTCACAAAAACAGAGATCGTCTACATCACAGCGTGCGTGTGTGTGTGTGTGTTTGTGTGTGTGTGTGCATGTGCACGTGCGCACAAAACTAAAAGTCTATATGATACAGGCTGGAAGAGTTAAGCATATCTTAAAAAACACCTTATTAGATTGCATTCTAACAGTTTTGTTAGGGTCTAACACCCCAAGGGCAATTTCTCAGAAAAATAATATCTGGATCTTAAAATATCTCCCAACCAAAAAATGAATATAGTCAAAGTGTTTGATAAAGCCTATACAAGTTTCCCTAATAGAGCTGGCAGATCACTCATAAATATGAAGTAAATAGAATAATAAACAAGCAGAAAATTAAATACATAAATTGAAGGCAGCAAAATTATAGCCACATCACGACAGTATTCATAAATATGCATTCATTTGCCACCAACTGAAAGCTTTGCTTACAAATAACATTTAAGCAATAGAATTTGTTATAGGACATGAAACTATTTCATCTGTGGAAAAAAAATATGTATGGTGTATGAATCAGGGTTTACATTGAACATGCAGTGTTGCCTAAATTTTGGTTGCAATGATTAAAGTATGTAAAAATAGGTTTAGTGCAGGTGACCTGATTGATAAAGTTGATACAAATATTTCTTATTTTTATTCGAAAATTTAATGGGTTTTTATGAGATAGAGAAAATTATTTATATGAACAAATTCATACGTGTCACTCGATTTCTAATTTCAATTAGCTTACATTTCTTTGTAGTATTAATGAAGAAACACTACATTGTAATAGTGTGTAGGTTTAAGATATGTATTGCATAAATCAGCATCTGTATTTGGCACATAAGTTCACCACTAACAGTCCAATTCTATCCTTCTCCATATAGTTGACCCCTTTTATTCAATTTGAAGCTTTTGTTTTTTATTAATCTCAAAGTCCAACTTTCTATTTCTGGGGAGGAAATTAAAACAGAAAAGAAATCATTATCATTACATCAGTTATTTACTTCCTCAGTTATCTAGGTAATTCAAACCATTTCAAATTTAGAAACAAAGTAAAAGCATTTATTTACTCATAATTTTGTAATTTGGGCTGAGCTCATCTGGGCAGTATTTTTTAAAGCTGAACTCACTTGACATTTCTCATAAGGTGACAATAGTCAAATCAGTTGATTGGGAACAGAACATCTATGATCTGAATTCTAATAGATTTGAAGCCTAGGTTGGTGTGGTTAGACTAACTGGGAGGCTGAATCTATCTTTCCATGTGGTCACTCATCCCAAGCTTCTCCAGTGTATGGGGCTCTCAGTTACAGAAGGACTGAGGTTTGAGATATCATCTCATATTTACTCAAAGTCATCTCCTACACAGTCTATTGGTAAAAACAAGTTGTAAGGTGAGCACAAGTTCAAAGGAGGTGAGGTGGGAAATAGACCCACCAACTGGTGAGCAGAGCAGGGATTTCACATCAGAAATGGTTGTATAAGTAAGAACAGGAGAAAAGTATGGTCATATTTTGCAATCTATCACAGTCATCAAATTAAAAGAGGACTAATATGTTGATACATCAGTCGTAATCCAATCATGAATACATAGAAAGAAATCTCAATTTTCAATTTTATTTAAACAAGAAATATTTTATTAGATTATGTTCTGATAACTTAAAAACTCTTGAGATTCTAGACAAATCATTCTATGGCCTTATGAATACAAATATTTGTTACATTTCTCTGTGATACATGTAATTCATTCTTTTTATGTAAGTTTAGATAAGACTTGACAATATGATCAATTCCAACACAATTTTAAATGGCTTAATTCAGTTCTAACAATATTTTTGTAAAGTGTTGTTCTGAGTTTGAACCAATGAGCTATGACACAGAAAATTATACATTATTTGATCTTTTAATCAGTTCTGTCTTTTTATTTTAATAATTTATTCAGTTGTATGCATTTACATTAGACTATTATTCTTATATAGTAAGGATATTCTATAAATATTTTATTAATCATTATAAAAAGATTAATTTAATTTTCATTTCATTCCAAAATCTCTGAATTATAAGAATAAAAATCTGTGATTAGATGTATTCCCAATTTGGAAAAAGTAGGCATATTACATTTTTTAAATCTGTAGATGTCTCATTTACTGTACTTTAGTAAACAGAGACAATTTCTCAATGATTTACTTATGGAAAGATACTTCTAATCATGTGGCAGCAGTGAGACTGAGAAAGATGTAGAGAATAAAAAGACCAAAAGTTTGTAATCTACCAATGGGAAATATAAGCACATTAACTTATACAAAGACAGTCAGAATGTAGAAACAAAGAGTAGAAATGTGCTTCAAAGCCATTGCATTTAGATATCCAAACTAGTCAATTTTGGATCCCATGGTTGAATGAGGGGAGCAAGTTGAGAAGGGAAAGAATATGGAGAAATCCCACTCTCAGCAACTAAATCAGCATTGTCAGAGGCTCAAAGCACAGGCTACCTGAAGGATCCTAGTTCCTGCTCATGTCCTGAGATACAGTGGTTCATAAATATTCGCTAGATTCTTCACAGCACATATCTTTTACAAAGCACTTTCATAAACATCCATATTCAGTAAATCCTACTACCCACGGTTAGACATGTTAGACTCTTGGCTTATAGATAAAGCAACTAGTGAAGAATTAAGGGAAGCTACTTGGCCAGAGCTAAATAAAATAATTAAATGAGAAAAAATTAAAATAAAACCTAAGCCTCATGCTTATCCCATTACTTTTTTCTTCCTATATGGAGTCAATTGGAAGTATAATTAGTGATAAAACTTAATGTTGCAAAAATGTGGATTAGTAAATTCACAAACACTGCAAAATGCAGTGACTCTGAAATAGAACACTGTGCAACCTAAAGATGGAGATTCTTCAGCTATAATAATTGTCCTATGAAGTGACATTTGTAAAGACCCAAGGATGGGCTCTAGCTCTTAGTAGGTTCTCAAATATCACCACCCCAACTTTAGTAACTTGCACTGGGATTTAAGTTACAAGTGCAAAGTTACTGTTTTTAACAAGCTCTTTCTGGTATTCCAAGAGCTGAAACAATTTCGCTGGTATCTAAGGTTCACGTTCTTGACTTTCAAGTGTTTTAGGTCTTGATTCATTTCTCACACTAAGGTCTGAGGCTCTTGAAAATTCAAGGACATATTCTTGGAGGTTAGCAAATGCTCTATAAAAATATTTTAACTATATTGAAATTGCTAACTTTTTCTTTTGAAACAATGGACATTTCACTCATCATTGAAGCTACAGCCATGAGTTTGCTTAGGCGTCAGAAGAGGCTCATTACCAGTGTCCTCTGCTGTGGCAAAAAGAAGGTCTGGTTAGACTCCAGTTAGACCAGTCATATGGCCAATGCCAACTCCAGTCAGCAGATCTGCAAGTTGATCAAAGGCAGACTGATCATCTGGAATCCTATGACTGTCCCTTCCTGGACTTCATAAGGGGAAATACCTTGACCCAAAGGGCACTGCCAATGCTCATTTCTTCAGAAGGTAACCTGGGATGGGGAAAATGAGATGTCTGTGCTGGCTGCTCAGCAAATACCGTGAATATAAGATTGATGCCACAGGCATCACAGGCTGTGGCCTGTACCTGAAAGTGAAGGGTAATATGTTCCAACAAGCAGATTTTCATGGAAAATATCCTCAAACTGAAGACAGAAGGACTAAAAAAAGTTCCTGGCTGAGCTTGAGGTAGCCCACTGGTCTAATACCAGGGAAGCACACAGCACCTTGAGGAGCGACTTCAGGTCAATAGGAAATCAAATCAAGATTGTCCAAGGAAGAACAGACCAAGAAAGAAAACTACCCTTTCTTGACTGTACATGGTAGCCTCATATATTACATTGATCAATCATGCAATCAAACAAGAATTTATCTGCCTAAAAACCAAATAACAAAAGCAGAAATAATAAAGATGGACAATAATACATATATGATATTCCCTTCCATGAAAACAAAATATTTCACAGTGTGCTGCATGAAAAGAAGTTTTACAGAACATCAAGTAAATCATCATACAGCATACCATGTGAGGTCCAAGATCTGTGTCCACAATTCTATATGCAGTAAGTTCCGAAAGCCAAAATAAATAATATAGATACCTTTGACTCCATTGGTGACGAACTTGACCTGTACAGATACAAAGTTATTTATAGTTTTTAATTATGTATCTTTCTGTAAATATGTATACACTTATATAATATATGCAATGATATCTATAGGCTTGATTATTGGTACCACCTCTTTCTGAAAATCAAAAAGATCTTGAAATCTGAAATAGATCTGGCCCCAGTGTTTTGAAAAACAGGTCGTGGTCCTATACAAGCATAATACTGCAAGGAAACTGTTTTAGGTGGCCAGTGTGTCATTCCTTATTTCTATTGTATTTCTATTGTAGGTGTTTCTTCCAGCAAAAAAAAATAAAATTAAAAACACTATTCATCCTATTAAATTACTGATATTCAATTGAATTGTGTTATTTCCGTTGTATCCTTTATATTGCATTTGTAGATTCATTTTGATTATAAATGGTTGGAAAATGAACATTTAAAATTAATTCTGAATTTTATGCTTTCCCATATTTTCCATATTGTTATCATAAAAATATTGTATATCAACACTGAAAGGTACCCTATGTTTTTCTTTGCTTCTGTAAAAACAAGTGTTTTATTCAAATCTGAGAAACTTGAATAAAGCTGTACTTATTAAAACAGGGGTAGCAGGCGATAGTTTAGGGTAACTTTCAACCTATTTAAGCTTATAAAAACCGTATTTTCTCCTTCAGATCAAGGGAAATGAAGAGAATGTCCTATAATCGCTACCTCGGATAATGAATGACACCTGTTTGGAGAAAATAAAACCGGCAAAACCTCAGTGTGAATTTGATATAATTGCTTGCTAGAACTCTGCCCACACTGAATAGCATTTTAAGTGTTACATTTTAGTTGCTTAGTAAGAGTGATATATTTATTTTCTATATTTGGCATAGACAATAGAGACAAGTTCTGTGGTAAATGTTAAATTTCAAAATTGCATTCTCAGTTATATTTTTGAAGTTTTAAAACACCCCAACTATTTAAACAGGATGATTTAACCTAATAGCTGTACATTGTGTGTAATTAGTTATGATCTATTTAGAGAATTTTTTATTTTGGGGAAACTATAGATGCTTCAAGTAGTCCATCAGATGTTTAGAAGCAAAATCGGCTGCGTATCTGTTTGTTACAAGAAGATACAGTTTTCCTGTAGTAAAGAGAATGGGATTTTCATCAAGCTTTCTGAAGTCAGAAATTTTAGATATACTTCATGAACATGCTATAAATAATAAAAATTGTTTCCCCAGGTATATGGCAAAATATCACAGTTTTATTTTAGGCCAGCTACATTTCTCTCAGTAATTTTATCAGTATGCAAAGATTTATGAGCAAGCAATTATATCAAATTCACAATGAGGTTGCTGCTGGTTTTGCTTTCTAGATACAGCTAGCTGTCATCTAATATCCAAGGCAGTGATGATAGGACATTCTCATTCAATTCTCTTGATCTGAGGAAGAAAAGAAGGTTTTGAGAGGCTTTCTAGGTTGTAGCCAATTTGTGTCAGAGTAATATGAATTCAATTGTTTGAACAGTTTTGTTATCATTTGAAATGTTTTACTCTAAATAAAAGGAGGTAATGTCCTTATCTGCTCCCAAGCTTGCAGATCAATTGTCTTGCAGTGCCAAGGCAGTAGAGGATCCTGGAACAAAGAACATGACTCAGCCAGACCCCACTTCATCAGGGTTGGCTTCGAAGCTGAGTCATTGAAAATTTGATAGCAGAGTTAAGGCTTTGTGCATTCCTTTCCATATCTCACAAATAAAAGGATGGAAAGCTTCAACTAATTTGTGAAATAGGGGAGGGTCCTCTAAGGAAGTTTGGTGTCAGTTCTAAAGTGATTATTTTGTGGTTTATCCCTGTTAATCCATATTCAAAGGTTAAATATGAAAAAGTACTGCAATGTGTAAAAGAATTCAGGATAATACTTCCCAGGTTCATTATTTTAATAAGGGTCTGTAAAATCCTAAAAAGAATGACAGATTGTTTTGAGCAGCAAATCTCTGCCTAATATCCTCCCAAACTAAAGCGCATGAGCAGTTAATTACTTGCAAGGTCAAATAGAGCTTCACATCCTATGCCAGCAGAGAGCATGTTGACCTTTTAGACTCACCTTTCTCATAAATCTCAAAAGGCAAAGGGCAGCGCTGTGCAGCCATGCTTATCCAGGCATTCTCAGTGGTCCTTCCTTTCATCCAGCACATTTTGCTTTGCAAGCTGACTCGTAGATGGAGCTCTCCCCTGGCCTTGCATCAGACACTGTGATTATCATCTTCAAATCAGAAGCCTGAGGGGGAGCAAGAAAGAGTCCCGCTCAGGCTCAGCAGTTTATTCTTTGACAATGAGTATCTTGTCACTGCTTTTCAATTTCTCAGGCTAAGTGGGTCCTTTTGCAGTAAATCAGTTTGATGTATCATTCTGGGTTGTTGTAGTTTTCTTAATTAGAAATAAACTAGATTCCAGTCAATTAATATATGTGACATTACATTATAGTTTTACTTCTAGCATTTTATAGTCTATTTTCCACAGTTGTAAATATTATTCAACAAAATGAGTATTAATTTGAATCCATCTATGGTGGTCTAGTAAGATAACATGTAAAAAAATGTTTGCGTTTGGGGAAAAAAAGCTGCATTTAAAAATACTTTTGAAATAATCCTCAAAGAGTTTTGCAATAAAGCAAAAGATAATTTTCCATGGGTAGAAAGGACAAACCGGGAATATGCCCTGCAATGCCTCTTCTTTTAATAGAGAAGAGAAGAAGCACTCACCTCAAAAAGAATGTATCCCAAGTACCTTAGTAATGGGTATAATAAAAAGTGACTCTATTTTTTGCTAAGCTGTTATAGTAGTGTTGTTACATTGTCCAGTCATTCACGTATTTCACTAAGTTCTGAAAATAGCTATCCATTGTTCTTTGATTTATTAAATTTTCTTCTATCACTTATCACTGGTGTATAATTAGTAAAGTAAGTTGTGCAGTATGCCATGCTTAGACTGGAATTTTATTTAAATAACCAAACATATTGAAAGTTTGGGTTTATTTTGCTTATTGTCTTAAATCTCTCACAAATAAGGACTATAATTCTATAATGAAATCAAAATAATCTTCTTATAAATGTGCTTACAAATCAAAACATATTCAGGGATTCACCAGATTTCACTTCCCTGAAACTTGATATTATTACTCACCAAGGCCACTCCCCATTCTTTGAAACTTGAAAAAAATCATGTTGCTGTATATCCATTTATCCTCCTAACTTTAATTACAGGGAAGCAATATTAATAAATATTTCATGACAGCCTGTTTAAATATAAAAAATCCCACCATTTTCCAAAAATCTCTTTAGTCTTATCCCTTTCTCTGTAAGAATATCACCAGGTTTCTTGACATCCTGAGGCCATTTTTGTGTAGAAATGTTAGAGGTTTCTTCTATATGGTCCTCAAGGCTCCTGGGTATAGTACTCTGCTTAAGGCTACTCTGCTTTCTATTCCGAACCAAACACTCTTCTTACCCTCCCTGGTGCTGCTTTGTTAAAAGATTTTCTAGGCACATCCTGGTGAAATAGCAGTTAGGTCAATGCCTCCAAAGGAGCACAGGCCATGTACCCCAGGATTTGAATCCGGGCCTGTGTAGTCAGGGAGAAAGCAGTGTGAACGACTCAATAAAAAATTAAAATTAAATGTTCTTACTCCTCTCTCTTCATAACTGCCTTTTTGTTCTCTTCATTTCTACCTGAATCTTTCCTTAAAAACAAAAAAGGAGGGGTTTGGTTCTCTAATGGTATCTCTGATGGCTGGATCTCTTCCAGCAGGTCCTTTTTCTGCTACCCAAGTCATTCTTTACTCTTCCAGACTCTGTGATATTCACAAAGGAGACATTCTATAGCAATACAGGAAGATTTTATTGTAACGATAGGTTATTTAGTTGAGTTGCATTAAATAAATTTGAAGAGAATTGAATAGACTTGAATGCAAGTGAATGAATTGGACTATGATGGGAGGTACAGAAATGGCATACCTTGATTCTGGACCCTCCTCTTTGAAGCCTGTTATGTTTATACTCATGTAGTAAACCTAAGGTTTGCATTTGGAGTGATAGTTCCTTCCATGGTTTGCATTTATTTGCATGCGTTTTTGTTTTAAAATAATACCTGTGAAATATTTTTCCTTTGATAAGAGGCAGATCTTATTCATTCTGTGTAGGCACTTGATCTTTTTTTTTCTCTTTTTGAAAACCAACTTGCACCATTTTAAATGATGGACATGGACCATGACCCATAAATAATGTAAACAGCTTAGCATTGCCAGAGGACAAAAGTTCAGTTATAACTTAGAAAAATCTTCCTGGTTTGAACTGTGAGGCCTATAACACAAGCCAGAAAAGGTCACAGAGTTGTATGAATACTTTGAAGAGAATAGCCTGCGATACATGTGACCCAATCTATAGTCAAGCCTACTTTAAATGAAGGTGGATAACTACTACATGACGTGACAGAGGCTCTTCATGCGTGTATGAGATAGTTTTTATCCACAGAAAGGAAATATTATTTTTCTTTAAAAATAATTATCAACATACTTCACAAAAATGGGGGTCAGTGTCTCTATAAAAATTTCATTTTACTGTTATATTCTTACACACAGAAAGCAAGTTAAGTTTACTATGCCATAAAGATTCATTTTAAAATATTAAAATCTTTCACAAATAGTATATCATTGTCTCTGTGTAAATCTTTTTTTCTAGCATCAGTTGCTAACTATTTTTCATAGAAAAAGTGTTTTCTATGATTAAATACTCTATTCACTAAGTATCTGTCTTGGCTATGGCTCCTCATTAGCTGATAACCTCTGTTGCCATTGTAAGATATACAGACTTTCAGGAAGCCTATACATGTTCAGATGTGTGCCCCATGTGAAGGGTGAACTGAGATAGGGCAGTTAATCTGCCAGCATCCCTGAACTTGCTCACCAACTGTTTCAATGCACTAAAGATGAGAAGACCTACAGGGTTTTGTGCTACAACTGACAAGTCAGACACTAGAGAGATTAGAGTATCCAAGCTGCTCGCTGAAGGTAGGAAAAACTGAATATTCATGTTGACACAGCAGAGAAACAGGAAGGGCATTACCTCCTCAGAAATGTGATTACACTAGTTCTCCCCATAAACTTCCATCAGCCAAGAAATAAGTACTGCATCTCCCTCTACAGGAAGTTAAATAAACCTGCACTTAGACTGGCGTTCTTTCCCTGTTACCCAGAAGAGGGTAAAGAGAGACTCTAGGCACAAAGGAGCTAGTGACCAGTTGAATGTGATACTGGTTCTTGGGGAAGAATGAATTTCGCATTCAGAAGTAGAGAATTCCCCTTCTGGCCTCATTCCCAGTTCAACCAGCACAAATAAGAAATTCCTTGACTACTGCTCATAATTTATAGGACTCTTAATGATTCATACAGTCCCAATAAGCCTCATAAATGACCTTGGGAAAAAGAAACCTCACATATATTTTTCTTCAACTTTGTCTATATTTTGCTAATAAATAGAATTATGTTATAGCCAAGTCAATCCAAGTGTAGGTGTTTCTTTAGACAGGTAAACAAAACCTAAAACCAATTACATTGTCATATATTAAAAACCTCATGAATGAAAGCTTAATTTTCAATTTTAGAAAAACTGGAAACAATAATTTGGTAGGACCTTCCTCAGAGGAAAGTCATTTATATTTTCAATAACAAAGGAGGATAATTATCAATGGAAGTAGGTCTGATATCCATACTCAGGAATTACTTTTTCCCTTTTCCATGTGTTAAGTGGATTTATTCCAGTCCTTGATTCTTATGTCATGGATGAGACAATGTAATCTCTCTGGGTGCCACCTTCAGAGTCAGCATGAAGAAAAATTTAATGTGAGCAAAATACTCCAGTGGTATCTTTCATTGTCTTCTAACTATAACTTCAGTCCTGGCTTCCTGAGGTCCTGGGTACAATGTCCTACCTTGTCTGCCATACTTTGTTGCAAACTGACCTTGAGACACTGGCAAGAATCCAGTCCTGGGGATCAGAAGCCTTGGCTGTATCAGTAATTGGTCTGTTACCTATTAGACAAGCCATTAATTTCTGTGAAATGGGAATCATATTACCTACTTTATATATGAGCATGATAAGTACTGACAAATAGATGTGGAAACACATTTGAAATTTTAAAGTATAAGTTAAGTACAAATATATTGAAACATCTTGAAATAACATATTAAATGCCTGACTCAATACATTTGCTGAAAAAATTCAGACACATTCGGAAGTGGAGAATACCCCTAAATAAGTGTTACTTTCATTTCTTCCCTTTGCTATTTCCTTGGCTAATGTCTAAAGGACCACGATTTTCCATAATTTGTACACACACACATGTACACACTCACACATTCTGTAGACTTGCAAGATCAGTTCTTTCTTACAACTTTCTGTCACATAATTCATTACCTTTTACATTTTGTTTGTAATTACTTATTTATTGCAGTCTTTGTTTGTCTTTAAGCTCTCCGAGAACAAGTACTATGGACTATGTCTAATTTGCTCACCTTGCCAGGACCTGGCATTTTGAAGGCACTCATTGAATGAGCAAATTGATAAATGAACACATACACGCACTCACATACATGCACACAAAATTTCAAAGCCCTATCCTAAATTTTTTGATTTATGATATACTATCCAGAGACAAATCATTTTACTTCAAATTAGAGGTAATGAATATTCTCAGGTCAGAATTGCTTAATGACTGAATGTATTCCTTTGAAGATATAACTAGTCAAGGTGATAAGTGAGAGAACAGTTATAGGATAAAAAAATCAGACTTTTTTTTTTTAAGAAGCATTTTTATTTATTTGATTTAGTTGTTCATCACGATTGTTCCCCCTGGTCCCAGGGCATAAATCTTGGTCTTTGGGATATGCATGGCTTTTTCCAGCTGGGGCCAGTAGACCTAACTGCCACACCATCAGGACGCATAATAGAATTGGACTTTTAGTTGTTTACTAAATGAAATATATGCAGATGTTTATAATGACACACACCTGATATTTATATAATGTTATAATGCAATGTTACTTCAATTAAAATTATAAAACAACAACAAAAAGAGATGCCATGTAAGATTCAGTTCTGAAAAGGAGAGATCAAAAGAGAAAGGCCTACAAGGAGAAAGAAAAGTTCACAAAGAGCTCTGGACAAGAAAGCAAAAACCATGTTCACCTTCTTGAAAATTTTGCTCAAATTTAGCCCATCCTTTTTCAAATGTGTCTACCTTTTGTTCTGATTGGTTCACAATCTTGATTTTATCATTCAGTAATGACAGAAAATCTGAGTCAACACCAAATGAATCTGTGAAAAGAACTGAAGAAAAGCATTCCCAATGAGAGCCATGCTTTAGAGATGACATAAAACACTTTTTGTGAAAAATGTCCAAAATTCCAGGAGAAATATTTGACTTTTACTGTAACATAGGACTTCTCTCAATATTCCTTGTAACCAAAGAGCATGGCATCGTCTTGGAAGAATCCAACTTTGGAATTAGATTAGTTCCCTAGCTCGAATTAGCCCCATAGGAGCTCTATACCCTTAGGCAGATGATTTAATCTTGGTAGAATCTAGTTCTTCAAGTAAAATGGAAATAGCAGTACTTATTTAGAAAGAACTTGGCCCTGGTAATAAAATAATAAGAAGTTTAGTTTAATTTTTTTTTTTTATTTAATGGGGAAATTTTCAGAGAATTCTAGAAAATGAGGGTCTTTATAATAAAACTGTGCACCTTAGTGAGGATTAGGCAAATCCACACTAAGGGTAAAAATATAAATGAAGCATTTTATGTTGACATATGTTTTGCAGTTTAGAAAATGGTCTCCCTAGTAATATTCCTCATCCAAGTTAATATAACTCTGTCAGTAAAGGCCAAGGTATAGTCTCTTAATTTTATAGAGTTAACTGAAATCAGGTTAGTTGTCTTTCCTAAAGTACCAGGCACACTCTGGAAAAAGAGGAAGGTGAGTCTAGAGACCAGAGTTCAAACTTCAAGATGTTTTACTCAAACCCACTGTTCTTTTCCCTTGAAGAATAAGTTGACTTCTAGAGAAAATTCCAGACATCAAAATTTGAAACCTTGTCAGATTCCTCAAATATGATTCCCCTGCTTTATTCTCTCCTTATGAGAATTAACATGTTAACATAATTTGATGTGATCTTAAGTGCAGGAGCGTTTAGACAGAAATTTCAGGAAGTGCTTATCATGCAAAATCCTGGTTGAAAAAATTTGTTCTTCGTACCAGGTACAATTCAAACAGTTTGTCTTTATACTTTTAACCTCTTATCTCTGATTTAGAATATTTTTCTTCATCATCATGGTCCCTGATTTTCCCTCAGACACTCTTGAAAACAAGAAAAAAAAAAAAAAAAAAACCTAGAAATATTTTGCAGTTGTGGTGGACCCTGTTAAGGGGAGTGGGGTGATGAAAACAAAACTTAAGTAATAGATGGGGAAAGGTTAAGACTAGATAAAAGGAGGAATAGTTAATTTCAGTAACTCTTCAAGGTTTTCTTGCTTTTTGTCTTTAAGGAACAGATTTCATTAAGCAATATGTTCCATGTGAAGTAGTTCTCTGACTCCTTAAATCTTAGTGTGTTGGAATTAGAAGACATTTAACCTTCTTTCTCACTATGCCCAAGCCCCCAGTTTCACAGAGTGAGAAAACAAAAGGACAGAGGTCACATTGTTTCACATAATTCAAGTGAAGGTGCAAAGAAGTTAAAGGAACAGCCATTATTCTTGTCTTTTGCCTCAAGAACACCTAATCCTTAGCCTCAAATGGTAGTAGAGAAAAAAGGTTTAACAACCCAACTGTTAGTAAAGTCACAGGGAAAATTCCATGAGGTAATTTGAATTCTTCACATTAGTTAAGAAAAAGAATTTACTTGGTATATGGTCATGACTTCTCTTTCTGCAGTGGTTGTGTTGCTTTTAGAAAAATGCACTTTTGCCAAGTTCAGACCTCTTTTGAAACTGATGGGTTCAATTTAAATCAAACCCAAATTATGTGGTTCTCAAAATTGTTTATGCATGACAAAACACCATTTCCTGTGAGTCAGTTATCTGAAAGATCATTCATAAGACTTCAAGCACCGTAAAAATAATTAGCTTAAATTAATTTTACAGTTCTATGGTTAACTGAAAAAGTAAAATCTCTGTGATTGAATTTTGGACTTCTTTAAATGAAAGTAGTGATATGTTTAAGGGTTTGCATTTTGTTTTTGTTTATCAGTATATTTATTTCTCATATTAGTTCACTTAAGCATAATCTCCTCAGTTCTAAAGTAAAACACTATACTCCGAGTTAATTAAAAAATAAATGCTATTGTTTAAAAAAGGCACAGGAAAGTGCTTGGAAAGGTCATTGTAGTGCAGTAGCATTAACAGAAGGTGACCGATAACAGTGGACTGAACATGAAATTTTTTGGTTTTATCCCCAGCCTTGGATCTCAAAGGTAGGTCCATAGACTTTATATAGCCTTCACCTTAACTGCCAAGTCACAGGGGTGCCCCAGAACGTGAAATTGTATTTCCCCAGCAAAGTCATTCTCCACTGTTGCAGGGAGAAAATGTAGCTTATAGTAGAATATAACATGCAGGAAACATGGCTGTAGATCAGAGATGATCATCTTGGATGTCAATTGACATTGACATGATCCATCAGAGCTTCAAAGGATGACTTGTCAGGTAGTATAGCAGTGTTACAAATTCTGGACAGACAGGCAAACCATCAATCCAGGCAAGTCTACAAGTATACTGTCTATAAGTATTATATTCCTGACAATAGATAGAGACCAACAGAAATCCCCATGTGGGGCTGTTCCAGAGGAGTAGACACCAAAATCATCTACCAAAACTAGGATTCGGACAAGAGGCAAAAGTAGCATAAGTGTGGGATTGAGGATTGAGGAATAAGGCCGAAATTCAGTTATTCTTGACCGACAAGGTCAGGAGATACTGACAGCAGGTGGTGACACCTACTAGTCTAGCTTTCCTCAAGTCCAGTCCCCAATTTTGTGCAGATGCCTGTATTTCTTAGTCTTATCTAAGGACTTTTGAGCTGAATTATTCATAAAGGAAGGAAAAGGGGTTGAAACAAATGTGTCTCATTTTTTCCTTATCCTTTATGCATCTTAATTTAAATAGAAAAGGATTGATTTAACTGCCAAGTGTAAAGTTCTTTCTGGAATATTATGCCTAAAGTAATAATTTCATAATCATCATCTTCCTCCTGAGGAACGGCTGTATTTTTAATTGCCGTGTTTTCTTCTGTATGTTATGTCCATGTCATATACAGATATCATAACAGTTCTTTGTTCTGTAAAACACTATACTATTGATATGTCATCAGTAGATAATCCTTTGAATGCCTGAATTCTCTGATCACCATCCAATTGATTATCCTACTCATTTTTTTAAGATCAGTGTCCCGAAAAGTTATTTGAACTATAAAGGCACTTCTGACACTCCCCTACCCGCCAGAAATTGTTTCAATTTTCCTTTGGGGACTGCTGCATTCGGTATAAAAATTCTCTCATAGCTGCTGAAACAAAGATAATCACCCTTTAAAGTTTAGAGAATTGGTCTCTCCCTACCTCTCACCTTTGCTCACCAGAATGAAAGCAATTATTCTCTCTTGTCTTTGCAATGTCAAACAAAATGTACCTGATCTTTATTAGGTACTTAATAAGTATTTTCTAATTATGAACAATGAATTTATGTTCTCTTCATGAAGTGGTAAATTGAAAATCTTTCATTTTTTTTTCCTATACTTAATGATTATATTTTCAAGATAACTAGTTCAATTTAGACAGGTAATTGTGGCCACAGGATAAGTCATATGAAACCGAGTCTGTGAAGAAGCCTCACTCTCAGTTTGTTAAAAATAAGTTAGCTAAAATGGCAACAAACCCTTTATTAGGCACCTGCAAGTTCCAAAATACTATGCTATCGCTAAATAAAATTGGATTAGGACAATGTGACCATGCTTCACACAAAAATAGATTCAAATCAACATTAAATCCAGGGAAACTTTCTGCCTATGAAGCTGGTGAACTCCATGAAATATAATAGAAAAAATGTACAGAATAACTAACAGAGATGCCTAAGTGTTAGTTTTAAAAGAAAGAAGGAAAGAAAGAAAAGGAGAGGGAGGAAAGGCAGGGAGGGAGGGAGATAAAGGAGAAACAAACATTTGTATTTGTTCATTTCTGTTTGCTCTCCTGGCCCACGGTCACAAACCTGGGTCCTTGGACTTCATGGGGTCTGTGCCCCAGATGCCAAGTTAATGCCTGAACCACGAGGGTGGACCAGAGATGCCTGTTTTGAGGAGGAAGGGTTTGGTGCTGGTAGACTTTCCAGAAGGCATAACCTCACATATCGAGGTCTTGCAAAGATTTTTAGCCCCCTCCTGTAAGCATTAACCTGTAGGTTGTGGTTCCCAGAGAAATGAAAGTAACTTGGAACTGTCTTAAAGCTATAGATAATTAGCTAATATTTATTGAGTATTCAGTATATTAAGCATAATATGGGCATCATTTTATTTATCCCCCACCAAACTTCTGCTTTATAGATAAAGAAACAGAGGCACAAAAATCTCAGTAATTTCAAGGTCATACCTTTAGAATAAAGAAACTAATATTTGCATCCTAGGTGTCAGTCCATTCCTAATGATTATCCTGCTTCCGAATTGAAAAGAAAATTCTTCAGAGTATGAAATTTTAAAATACGGTTTCATATACCTTGTAGTAATCTTGGGAGACTAGGTACTTATTTTAAATTTGAATGTCCTGTTATGCGTTTAGAATCATGGAAAAAGTCTCCACTCCACAGCATCAAAATTACTAAACCACCAATCAACTGGTGACTAGTCAATGGAACTGTTGAGTTTTTCATAGGGAAGCATAATTCTGAGTTTTCTTTTTCCAACTTATTTTACAGTCAGTAGAAATTGTCATCCTTTAATACTTCTATTAAAGATAATTTAGTATGCTACTAATTTTTCTCAGAATTTTTATATAAGTATATATGTATCATATTTAACATAAAAACATTTATACACTAATTAGAAACTATATAAATAGCCTGATTGGCTAACTTATGTAGAGATGTTTCCTAGGTTATTTTTAAGCAAAGTAATGCATTCACACGTTACTTTAACAATGATCAGTAAAGAAATGCATCTTATTACTCTAGTCTAAGCATCATGTAAAAAAGCTATAATGAAAAAAAAAAAAAAATAGCAACTGAAGGAGGATGAAATCTTTTCTCATTCCTGGGGACAATATTCAGATATGAGTGGCAGGCATCCAACCAGTCTAGCAGCCGGACATATTGAAGCCCCTACTTGTTGGTATGAAATATTAATAGTGGGAGCATGATTCAAATCTGAGAACATAAAAGCAAATTACTTTGGAGGTTAGGGACTATGCCATCATTAATCCATCTGGAGCTGAATTAACCTTAAAAAATCACAATGGCCCCTGGTAACATGTCCAACCTAGTGATAAACTTATTTTAACCAGCTTGTATTTTGGGGAGACTGTAGAAAGGTATTATGATTTTTCAGAGCTCATGAAATACGGAATAAGAAGTCTGATGCAGAAAAAGATATAGTGGCTTGCGGTTGAGAAAAATGAATAGAATGAGGGTCTAGCCTTTGGTAAAACTCAGAATCATGTAGTAATTTTACAGATGAAAAATATCATGTGGGACTCCCTTAATCCTAAACCAATAATCCTTCTCATCTCTAATGTTACAGAGAATTAGTAGTCCAGGTCACTCAAAATATCTGCAATATACAGTAATACAAAATAACCTGTATAAATGTCTATTTAAATTTACTACAAAGGATGTCCCCAAAGTTACCCAAGAAAGAAAAGCAGAGTAGATCAATTACATAAGCAATTTTAGGGGTTAATGAATTCTTTCACCTCTCTGGACCTCAATTTCCTCAGGGGTACATAGTCTGCCTCATGTGGGCAAAGCTAAGGAAATTCATTGAGAAGAATTCTGCAAATTTAACATTCTCTTTCAGCATGTCCACTAATCTTTTAACTGTAACTCAGCACTTGTGAAATTTCTGCCTTGTTCCTTAACCTGGGTCATGTCATCTAAAGTCTCTTGGTCATATCTCTAAGTTGGGTAGAAAAAAAGCAGGTCCTAACCAGGCTACACTTGGATTCCAGAAAAAGGAAGGGTAGAAATGAGGTAGATAAATGGGATCAAAGAAGGAACATACAGGTGGTATTAATTGCTTTAAAAGGAATTCTTTGTTGAGAAAAGAATATAAAAGAAAACATGTCATACATGTATTTTCTGTTTTGAGAGGAAGTCATTTTAATTTTGCTATTTTAAATTTAATTTGTTGCTATTATAGAATGCAAGAAAAACTTGGTTCCTATACCAAAAGTTTAGGTACCTGATAAGGTCTCTGAGTTTTATTGGGGAAATATATTTCTTAAATAATTCCACAAGAAATTATTGCTGCGAACACCAGGCACAAGAGAATGTTAAAGGGAAAGAGAGAAAATTTGGAATGATATATTTAGATACTTTATACCACTGTAAGGGAGCAAAGCCATAAAACCACCTTTTAATATCTAATAGGATCTCACTTGCAGAACTCTAATTATATGTTTTCATCCAATAACATACTGGCTTAGTTTTTGTAGTTTGCATTTTAGAAAACTTAAACTCAATTTTCACTTCATTTTTAAAGAAAAATAAGTAGTCATATCTGGAAATTCATCACAAGAAGTTGTTGAATCTTTTCAGAGGTATTCATTCTTTCTCTCATAGACTTATTGCCATTTCATCCCAGATTTGCTTTAGTTAGATAAAATATAAGTGCCATGTATTCCAAGCCATGCAAATAAAATCACCACTGAGAAAGGGGTTGGTGTATGTGTGTCTATAAATATCCATATTATATTAATCAAGAATTAAAAGCAAGATACAGTAATTAAAGGGTCAATACCTGCCTATCTTGGAATTATTGATTGCTGCTTACTAAATGGTACCACGTATGTGTCGAACACCTTCATATATTTTATGATATAATTTTGTGCTGAAAACAACCCACAAAAGAATAATATCAACTGAATTATCAGAGGATGAAAGCAACTTTCCCCAGAAAGTAATGTGGCAGAGATCAAATTCAAACCCTTGGCAGTTGTCCCTGCTTGGGAGGTGCTTATCACTGCACATTTAAACTCAGGGAATATGCCAGCTTTCATTTCGTGGCAGTCATTTAAATTACAAGTGTCAAAAATAGTTTCCCTATGAAAAGTGACCACAAATGACCTTGTGTTTCTGAGTAAGATAAGTGACAATTTGAAGAAAGACTAAAACCCTACCTTCATCCTCACATGTTAGCAAGAGCAGTCCATCTCCACCAGGGTAAGCATTCTTCCCTACCACTCTGGTTATGCTGGGGAATACAGCACAAATGTTGAGACCAGACTCAAAGATAGAATTTAGGACCCAGTTAATGCTGGAACATTTAAATCACTTTGCTGAGGGCCCAAGAATAGCAGCCTGGGCAAGACAAAGTAGAAATGAAGAGCCAGTTTGCGTGATTGCATTTGGATTTCCCAGCAAGTTGGGTGGAGGTAACACTGCCCTGACCACCAAACTATACTCTCAGCTTCTTCAAGATGCAGACCCAGTTGAGGCATAAGTCTGCCTCTTGTTTTCTAACATCTGAGCTTGAGACCAACCATTTTTCCAGGGAGGTGACACAAGAAATATCTACTTTGATGACAGTAACATCCCAAAAATCTCTATTCAGCCACCTCAGAACACTCTGTAGACACCCAACTCATAAGAGATATGCACAGGCTTCACCCTGGTGACCTAGAGGTCAAGTACACCTGGGAACAGTCCCACATAATCCCAAGGTCCCAGGTTCAAGACCTGGGGCTGGATGAAACAACCAATCTGAACAACTAATAAAAAATAAAGTGCTTCTTCCTCCACTCTCTTCCTGCCTGCCTGATTGCCTTCCTTCCTGCCTGCATCTTTCTTTAAAAAAAAAAAAAAGAAAAGATATATGCACAGTTTAGTCATGTTTTTGATATCAGAGGTTGTCTGTTATGCTGTCAAACCCACAACCTGACAGCTATAGCCTATCTCAAGTCCTTCACTCTTTAATTATGTATGAGCAATATTTAATAGAATTATCTATAGCATAAATCAATATTAAATCTTAGTTTAAATATTATAAATTTTATGTTGAAATGAAAAGGCAAAGTTTTATTTTCTCTTAAAAGCAAATAAAAAGTTGATTTATTTTAGTAACAACTACTAGTTCATAGCAAAAGCAATAGCCACAGCATAATGAATAAATATAAGGTATTTAAAGAAAAAAGAAATGGGAAGCATACATATATATCATGGATTTTCAGTATAAGTTAGATACATAATATGGTCTTGCTAGAATAGAAATTAAAAAGAAAACACAGATCATAGAGAAATCTACTGGGTAAAATTTTTGATGCTATTAAACCCAATAGTCAGTGGAAACAATTTCCTGACTGTAAAATAAGTATACTCTAATTATACATTTAAAACATGAACTGGCTGAATACCCTGGTTTTGTGTAAGAGTCATTCCATTTTAAAAAGCAATCAGGTCATGTCGTGAGGCAAGACAGGGTTGGGGTCAGTTTACAATCAAATAAAGTAAATTATTCTTCCTTGTCTCTCTTGCTGCTTGTCTACTTGACTTCACCTTTCTTTAAAAAAAAAAATATGGACACCTTGCAAAGACTAACATATTGGAAAAATGGCCTCACAGTTATTTCAAGAAGGGTGAGTCATGAAATGAGCCATTCCCTCAAGAGTCACCTTTTAAAGAGTCTGATTATAACCTCTTAAATCTTTTGTAACTGCAATATTTTTAAAGCACATACATTTGCAGAAATAAAATTATTTTTATTTTGCACAGTTTATAAAAAAAACATGTTCATATCTTTCTGGTGTTCCTTCAGTTTTTAGTGTTAGAAGTATGATAAAGACATTCAAATGATATGTTTCCCAAACTGTCTTTTTCATATTGACCAACTCTACTATGTCTAAGATGTAACACTTAACCTTGTATACCACAGGTATCCTTCCTTTCATGCACAAAGGTTAGAGCTGGAGTATGACACATTCTCTTGCTCTGGTTATGATGTTATAGTTAAAAGTTAGTTGCAAACAGATGAAAAGAGATATTTAACACAGACATCTGTAAGACATGAGCCTTATATTAACAATAAATTTTGAAATAATGGAGAAATAATTAAAAAATGTAGACTTCTAAACACAGAAAAAAAATAACAACAACTAGTTTTCCTGATTCATACATTTTGTAGAATGCAATTTGGCATTTACTTTACTGAAATATTATGAAATATTATTAAAATATTATGACTAGTTGCCATATAATTTTTTTTTACAATTGGCATCTTCACTGCTTATTGGAGTTTACCCCAAAAGAGAGTTAGTATAATTATGGACTAATATATAGGTCATTTGTATATTGAAGAATAGATATTTTAGAAGACTATAATGGATGCCAGCAGGTGAGAACAAATTCTATCCTGTTTTGCTAATAAATGCAACTCTGTATTATAAATGGTGACCACATAATTCAGAATGCCATCTGTTAAAAACCACTCATGACAAACGCATTCCAGGTACACATACACTCGCCCTACTGCCCATGTCCAGGTAAACATAATCATAGCTTAACTAAACTGTTCATACTGACATATTTTGAGGGATTGCCTTACCTCATTAAGATGTTATCATCGTTTTATTGGTCCCACTTGTTTTCTCTTTTCATCTAGTGTTCATACCAGAAGTCTCAATTTTGGAGTGATTACAATGAAGACTGATAATAGATGGCAATAACTCAAAAGAACCAACTGGGAAACAATTGGAAATAATATCATAATATGGTTATGGGTTTCTTGTTTGCATTTTGTGAAGCCATAGAAATGGTAAACTAAAAGAAGTATTAGCTTTGTGTATGTTTGTTTATATGTTCTAAAACAAAATCGCTTCACAAATAATATTTCTATAAAATTAATAATACATATGAGAATACATTATGCAGTTTCTGGCATGATTCAGTATTCTTGCTTCTAATTCCGTTGCTATAGATCACAGATGAGTCTCACATTGATTTTTTTTCCAAATAGTTCGTGTGAAACTTTGGTATTGAGCTTTTTAAATAGAGTCTTGCAATTAAGTTCTTTAGAAATTTTCTGTTATTCTAGAATCTAGCTCCTTGAGTTCTCTGCCTCTGATTTCTCATCTGTTGAGGGATTAAACTTTGGTGAATTCTAAAATGCTGTATTTCTATGATTTATAACAAAAGCCTTTTATGCCTTTCCCAACTATAGAACATCTATGTATTCCTTTAGAATTTTACAACTCTTTTAAGAAGAAAAAACTCTTTTGTGTTTTAGCTTTGAGTCAAAATTCTATGCATTCTATTCTGCTTTCATTGGACCTTCCTTTAGTGGCACGAAACAGAAAAAGCTCACAATTGGGTATGAATTACCCAAAATGTATAATGACTTTTTACCCTCATTTGTAAATTTCCTATGACAACATTATTCCCTTCTTTTATTTATTTTAGACTACACACCAACTAAAATCTAACTAAAATAACTCATAGGTCTCACAGTACCTATAAAATGGTTCATTGAACATAGTTTTAATGTTATACAAATTTTAAAGCAAGTTTTTAAGAACACTAAATTTGAATAAGACACATAAAAAGTAGGACACATGCAATCATAATTAAATTTGAATAGGACTTTTAAAAAGACATTTTACCCTACTCGCCCTGTCCTTGCTTACTCTATGAGATAAGCACAGAGCAGAGAAATGAAGCAAAAATGAATAGAAAGGGGGGCTAGTGTACATCCTGGATAAATCCAACAGGTTATTTTATTTGTCTAAATAAGCAGCTATATCACTTTTAAATGCATGACAGTAATAGTAAACAAAAATTGTTTTCAATCATAGTTTTTACATTGGGAAGTTGCAGCCAGTTTGCTCTCAAATGACAGTTTGATGATGGTTCTTTTTTACAATTTTGTTTTGGTACTCAAAATATACATTTGTATCATAGCACTCAATATGTACAATGCACAGTGCTTTTTGCTGTAATCACAAATTGAGGAAGAAAGAGGGATTCTTCTAATTGCCACCAAAGTTGGGTTTTACTATGTAGTTCTACTGGAGAAGGTAGATAGAAGCAGAAAAAATGAGTTAAAATTATTTCAAAAATGCTACCAAGAGTAGACAAATTACTCAAATCAAGACCTTGACCATGTTGGGAGAGATCCAAGAGAGCCAAATGGAAAGACTAAAACCAGCTCAAGCACTTTGGGAAGAAAAAACAGTCCCCACTCAGCTGCTCTGGGGCAGGGAGACTGGATGGCAGACGCTGGGTGGCACATGACCCTGTAATCACTGTGATCACTTAGTCATAGGCACACACAATGCTGAATAACTTCATTTTGAATATTTTTTTGTTTTAGTCTGAAAGTATTCTATAATCTGTGGAGGGAAAATACTAACTTTAAAGGCATTTCCTTTAAAATTCCCAAAATAGTGTCTACATCAACTTAAGTCAATAGCTTCAAATTACAATAGTTTCAAAATTTGTTGTATGTGTTGTATTTTATTAGTAAAAATCAAATCTTTGGTCAATTTACCATAGAAGCAAATCTCACAGTTAAATAAGCCATTGTTTTAAGAATTCTTTTTTACCTTTTAATTTTTTAATTAACTTTATTAAGGAATATTGCATCATAATATTATATAAGTTTAAGATATGCATCATTTTAAACCAAGGTCTGTGTAATAATAAAGTTTACCCCATAATCCAGTCCTTCCTTTACCATTTAACTGACCTCGTTTGCCCAATTTTCCTACCCTCTCCACCACTTCTCATTTTGTAAGCCCTTATTTGATCTTACAGAATCAAAGTCTGCTTTTGTTCGAGTTGGTACATTCATTTGTTTGGTTTCTCTATAATATAAATATAAGTGAAATAATATGGTGTTTGTCCTTTGTCTTCTGATTTAACTCACTAGGCATAATTCCTTTTATGTCCATCCTTGTTGCAGATGGCAGAGTTCATCTTTATATTGCTGAGTAGCATTCCATTGTGGATACATGCCACATCATCATTATCCAGTCATCTGTTGATGGGTACTTAGGTTATTTTCACCCCTTAGCTATTGTAAATAATATGCTTTGAACATAGGGGTGCATATATCTATTTTAATTAGTGTTATGTTTTTAGGAATACCCAGAAGTGGGCTAACTGGCTCATAAGGAGTTTTAATTCTCAGTATTTTGAGGAGTTTCCATAATGTTTTCCACAATAGTTGCACCAGTTTATACTTTCTCCAAGAGTATGAGTCCCCTTTTCTCTGTATTCTTGCTGACACTTGTTTCCAGAATTTTGGATGCCAGCCATTCTGTAGTATAAAACCCATTGTTTTGATTGGATTTTCACTAGTAATAAGAAATTGGAATGCCATTTCATGCGCCTGTTGAACATCTATATGTCTTTGAAGAAGCATGTATTCAAATTTTTTGCCCATTTTTAAATGGATTTGGGGATGGGTTGTTGCATTTTAGAAGCTATTTATATGCTTTGGATATTAATCCTTTTTGAATTCATGATGTACAAATATATTTTCATTTTGATGAGGTTTTTTTCACTGTGAAAAAATGTTCTTATTTAATGCAGTCCCATTTGTTTACTTTGACTTTTATTTCCCTTAGCTTTGGAGTCCAATTTCCAAAGTTTTCTCTAAGGCCAAGGTCAAGGAGTGTTTTGTTTATCTTTTATTCCATGTGTTTTTTGGTTTCAGTCTTAAGTCCAAGCAATAAGCCATTTTGAATTGTGTGTGTGTGTGTGAGATGACGATAGGTAGTCATCTAGTTTGAAACTTTTGCATGTGGCCATTCTGTTTTCAAAGAATAAAGTAGCTTGGAATAAATTTAACCAAAAAGTGAAAATCTGTACTCTAAAAATTGCAAGCATTATCAGAAAAGAAGAAAAAAAAGCAAAGAAATAGAAAGCTATTCAGTGCTCCTGGATTCAAAGAATTAACTTGTTAAAACATTCATATTCTCTATAGCAATTATATGTTTAATGAAAACCCCATCAAAATCCCAAAGACATTCTTCACATAAATAGACAAAAAAATCATAAAATGTATTTAGAACGGCAAAAGATTCTGAAGAGCAAAAACAATCCTGAGGAAAAAGGACAAAAATGGAGGTGTCACATTTCCTTATTTCACCTATACTACAAAGCAATAGTAATCAAGTCTGCATGGTATTGGCATTTAAAAAAAAAAAAAAAAAAAAAAAAAGACACACGAATCTATGGAACAGAATTGAGAGCCCAGAAATAAATCAGCACATTTATGTACAGTTCACTTATGACAAAGGAGCTAAGAGTATACAATAGTCAGCTACAGTCTCTTAAATATTTTGTGTTAAGAAAACTGAAAAAGGAATGCTTTTGAAATATAAAACTATTTAACATGGACTTAATACAATTCTGTGATTTTTAATAATTTTATAACAATTTAAATATCAAAACCCCCACCAATTTTATGTAGCAGTTTGTTAATTAGAAAGAGATTTTAGAAATGCTAATTTTATTTGTAAATATATATTCAATATTTGCTTAATGTATAGGTTGGTTTGGAAATGATTCTGTTTCCATCAGTACTCACTCTAAACCTTTATTAGTCTCTGGATATCTTTTGGAAATGTAGCTGAGATATGTCTTATTTTGCTGAGAAAAGGAAAGAAATGATGTGTTCTTGATTACGGTGTCTTTGCAGAAAAATGTGCCCATTAAAGCAATGCATGCTATTCTTTCTGCATATATATAAGTCTTAAAATAATTTAGCATTTAAAATCCAGTTCATAGATGATGTAAAATTTTAGGTTGAACTCCAATTCCTTATTTATAATGAATATACTTTTAGATAGTTGTTTCCCACAATATATGAAGATAATTTGCTAATGATTTAAGAGGTGTTTTAAGATATGTCTGTATGAAATACTACCTCTTTTTAAAGACATTGAAAAATATTATTATTTTCTTTAGATTAGGTAGATGATTCAAAGAAAATTATTTACTGAAATAATTATATATCTACACACAGACATATCTCTCCCACTATAGTTAGGGAACCTCAAATCAAAATACCATTTTGATCCACTGTAAGACAAGCTATGGACCTTATTAGTTGTTACTACACTTCAGTGAAGTCAAGGGCTATGCTTGATTCTTGTAAATCTGTATGCCTGGATCACAGAATGCTCGAATAGCCCATTTGCTGAATGAAAAAACTACTATAACTTAACCTAATTGTCAGTAGTAGCTTGCTCTCCTTCCTATAAAGAGTACTTTCTTCATTTTATGAATGTTTGAATATATAACTAGCTTATCAACAAAAATTTTAATCATCGATTTTCCAATTTGGAGCATGGAAGAAATAAAGGGTCACAGTGCTATGGACTGACATATGTTAATCATTTCTTATATCATGAATTCACCAGGCAATATTAATGAGCACCTACAATGAATAAAATTGTGTATTAGGCACTGAGTAACAAAAATGTTTAAGTATTTAAGATGTGTATTTTTGTCTCTAGGAAATTGGAGTCTAACAGTTAGCTTCTATCTTGAATGATAGCACAGTTTTATTGTTTCTAATTATATAGTCATCTTCCTAACTTTGGCTAATAAAATGTGAATGTGAGTGACATTTATCACATTTGAATACAAATTTTAAGAGCCATTTTATAGTTCAATCACGTCATTTTCTGCCATAAGAATGGACCCTTTAACCCGAATGATGGAATAAAGAAGGCTCAAGAAGCAGAGTCACATACAACCCATAGCTGCCTTCATACACATTAAACAGGAGAAAAAAATATGCCGTTTTTGGAGTAGGATATTGAAATTACGTAACTTGCTTTTACATTATGTAGTCTTCCAAAGGTGACTAATTTTATAGACTTAGCTCAGTAATGCTTTCCCAATTTTATTGTGGTTTTAGCCTAAATTATTATATCAATTTTTATCAACTATATAGAAATATGAAAGATCTGTCAGATTCCATATTTTTCCACATGTTGTCTATTTATTTAATATTAATGATAATTGCCATGCTAACAGTATGAAATAGTTTCTTTGACATTATTGGACTTCCCCAATTACTTCCCCACAACAACTATACAAGCTAGACACTATTGTTATCATTTCGATTTTTTTCTTTACCACATTAAAAAGGTCAAAAACTTGTCTCAAATCCTTACTCTTCACTCTTACACACTACAGCTTCTCATTCTTGTTTCTTTTTCTGATTTTCAGATAGCTCATCAGTTAAAGCCTATACTGGTACTGTGATGCACTGGAAAGGATGATAATACAGAGAGCTGTGTTCCAGTACCCTGGACTAGCTACATGATTTTAAGGATATCACAACTTTCTTAGCGCTCAGGTTCCTGATCAAAAATATTAGCTTAATACACTCAAACAGAAAATATATATAAAAGATCTTTATAAATTACAACGATGTGTGCTATTGCCAAAATTGTATAGAAAGAATAACCTTTCTTCTTTTGTTTATTTGCTTTGTAGAATGATAGCAATTATTCAGAAACTTCTCTTATAGACATTTTTTTCTAAATGTTCACTCCTTACTGCTAAACTTTATTCCCATTCTGTACATCATTAACAAGCAAAAGGGAAAAAAAAACTAAGAAAGATAATCAGAAATGTAAAGTGGCATATTCAGCATTATTTATATAATCACTGTCAACTGGGAATAGAGCACCTGTAATAATGAGACTCACACATCCAATAATTTAACTGCTCTCTGTCAATTATATTGCAAGTTTTTACATCAAATATGTTTTATGAATTCTAGATGAATGTTGCTATTCAATCAACTTTAGAAGTTTGTGTTTTCTGAGGACAACTGTGCTTGTAACTTGCCTGTCTCCCATCTCTTGTCAGTATTCCATTAAGAAAATGAGTCCGCTTCTAAAACCCCTCGATATAAGTGGACCATCTTGCCTTTTGTCCAGTAGATTATCCAAAAAATGATACTGTGCTGGGTCTGGCTTTAGCCGTTAATTGACCTGGCAAATTCCACTTTCTTCTTGTAGCACTCACAATTAAACTCTCATTCTTGAGATGCTTCTTTTAGAAACCAAGACACCATTCTCTGAGGAACTACTTGCCAGAGGTCCATGTAGTCATTCCAGTTGATAACTCTACTTGAGCTCCAAACCATTAAGTAACTTCTACAGCTACTTATGTAAAGTACGCCATTTGGAATACACAGCCCAGCCCATCTGTGGGTGGCAACCACAACAAAAATCTAAGTGCAATAACATAAAGAAGCCTAAACTAGAACTGCTCAGCTCAGAGCTTAACCTACAGAATCATGAAAAGGAATAAAATGTCATTTAAGTCACTAACTGTTGCAGTGACTTGTTATACAGCAATACATAACCAGAATACAAATCAATCTGGTATGTGACTTTCCCAAATGTAAATGTCCTCTCTTTCTGTGAATCCATAACATAATTAAAAAGCCACCATGATTTGTAAACAAAATCCTTTCATAGTTTATCATAGTGATGCAGTGTGTTTTTAAAATTCCATAATTGTAAAATGAAGTTATCATTCTCATGTTTTGTAGCTTACTGTGAAAATTAATTTTTAAGAAGCTAAGTATGCAAAGACTGAAAAATCATTGAACTTTTATTGAGTTATTTGTGTAGAGAGTTCAGAATCTAATTTGAATTTATTTTCAAGAGTTACCAATTTTAAACACTTGGTAAACTAGGTTTTAAAGTATTAGTTTTCTTACATTTTAAATAATGTGTCATGTCAAGTAAATTGCAGTCAGCTATTTCCAATTGATTTCTTCTTTCATGTAGATCTTTTCTTCCAAAGGAATAATACTTTTTTCTCATAATTACAAAAGTAATACACATTCATTATTAAGAATTCCAGCATAGATGACTGTGAGTGAAATACAGATAAAAGTTCTCTGTATATTCACATTCAAAAATGGTGTTAGATAACCAAGGGTCTTTGACAAGATATTTTATCTCTCTGATTAGGTTAAAGTCAAAATAATAATAGTAATCCATAAACTTGAACTGGAATAAAACAGTTGAAAATCAAATGAATGTATGAATGTAAGCATGAATTCCAAGAATCTGTCAGTAATGTTAACTGTAAGTAGAAATTGCCTCATTCCTGTTTACAATCACATTTATCTATTAATAATATAAATAAAAGTAATATAATTCCATTTGTTTTTTTAAGAACTTGAACTAGTATATAAAAGATTACAATGAACAATCCTACAGATCCATTGAGATTACTAATCTACATGCAAATAATAGATACTGATAAAAGTAATATAAGGACCATAAGAATTAAGAGAAAAACTAATATCCTCCCAGATAATTTTATTTCAAAACTATGAGTAACTACATTAAATTTAGTATGTCACAAAAAGAAGCTTTGTTTTATATAAAATTCTATTAAACAGTAAATAAATTCCAAAAACACGTGAGAATCTGAAGACAGAATTTGGGTGAAAGATATCAAATCACAGACACTGAAAAAGTGAGTAAAACTGAAATACATCGGCATAGTAACATTGTTGACCTAAAGAATAAAATAAAATGTTCAAGACAGTAAGACTTACTTATTGCTAATCTCATAAATTACACATACTGGGAAAAAATTCTCATTTGGTAATACTGAGTGTCCACTAACTGCCAGTTAGATTTTGCACAATAAATCTTTTACATGAATCATGTAGATGCATATATACAGGATATTACTAGAGGCTTTTGAATATTCAATGTCATATGAAGTCTTCTTTTTCTGAAAGTATTATATGCAAAGATATAAAAATAAAAGATATTTCCTATGGTAGGCTGAGTAATGACCTTGGAAACAAGGCTATACAATATAAACCTAGATCCCATGAATATATCACATTGCATAATGAAAGACTCCAATTGTGATTAAGGATCACAAGATGAGGAAATGCTCCTTGATTTTTCACATTGGTCCAATGTAAACACAAGGGTCCTTGTAAGAGAGAAGCAGGAGGGTCATAGACAGGGAAGGTGATGTGAACCCTAAGGCAGGAGGGAAGAACATTAAGGACAGAAACAAGGGTCATAGTCAGAGAGAAATTTGGAGATGCTACCTTGCTTTCTTGAAAATGGAGGAAGGGGTCTTGAGTCAAAGAATGCAGGTGAATTCTAGAAGCTGGAAAAGGCAAGGTTTATCCTGACGACTTTCAGAAAGAATGTAGTCATGCCATCTCTTTTTGAATTTCTGACTCCCAGAATACTGACTTCCAGAATAATAAGATAATAAATCTATGTTTTCTAATGTTAATAGCTTAATATTATGATTAGTGATAGCAACAATAGGTAATTAATACACTGTATTGAGGTATGTTGTGATGAATTCCATAGGTTATTTTTTATAGCAAAGTAGCCAAATATATAAAATTTGATACAGAAGAGTATGACTAGCTAGAAACACTTGTACAGATATTCACAGTGTTTTCAATACTGATGAGAATAAAAGTGTGACATATTTTCTACCTTTCTTAGTAATCTTCGCCCTCACTCTTTTACTTAATATTCCTGCATAAGCTTTCCATTCTAGTTGTATCCTTCCAAAATGCTTTCTGTAATAGTGATTTTGAACTATCTCTATTGCTGTGCCAAGGATGACATGAATTGTTTCCTGATCCTTAGACCACTGGTAAACCAATATTCCCTAAAGTTCATAAAGTCCTCTTGAGGTGTTTAGGCAAATTCAACCAATGTAGTTACTTCAAGTTTAACCCCGAAATGAATTACAATCAAGTAGTTTCTCGTAGGATATACTATGGGAAGTTTATTCATTAAAATTAAAACATCTCTAGTTAGGTGGTTTTAATAAACATAAAAAGCAAAGAGATTGCTATAAATTCATTTTGTACTCAGACTGGGAAAATAATTTTACACAAATAATGCAATAGAATCCTTGGAATTATGGTGCACACCCATGGCTCAGTGGCTAAGACTCAGGTTATATCATGCACAAGGATCCAGATTCACAAACCTGGAGCCAGGAGGAAAAAAATAAAATAAATCCTATGAAATAGACCATGTGTAATGTACAGTGGTATAATAATATGAGGAATCCTTTTAAAAGTGTTGATGATAACCACATAAAGTGTCCAGATTCCTTTTCAGTTGTCCAATAACACTGTCTTTGACTACTTAGATTCCTACAAAGAGAAAAAAAACCACAGTTTTTACAACTGTGTATTAAAGATGAAGGCAACATATTTTTTTCTCATTCCTTTGTCTAGGCAACTAGGAGAATGAGATGTCTAAGATGGCCAATTAATCAGGGTCTTCATTCTAGACCTCCTTTTGTCACTGGTTTGTTGGGGAGATTTATGCTTAAAAGGTTAATTACTTTTTGTCAAAATTCTATTGATTAAAATACTCATAATCACTCCTAAAAGAATCATGAAATGTAAAATTCATATTTTATATCAAGAATTTAGTAAGTAAAAGCCCAAGTTAATAGTGACTAAAGAAAAATACACATGAGAACTACAAATCTTCCATGTTAGGGCTTAAAGTTTATTTGCATGCTTTACATATTGCTATGAGAGATCTTTCCAAAGCTGGAAATTGCTTAAATATTAAAAATGCCATATGGTTTAGATCATTGCATGAATAAATGAGCAAATTAGTTAAAATATACAAGATACTATAAAAAATAGTATAATAACCCAGTTACACAACCTCAGAAATGCTAAGATGTACCCAAAGCTCTAATCCTTTTCAGATTTATAATGAGATCCATGAAACACTTCTTGAAGTTCTTTGTTATTTCATCCTGTACAACTTCTTGAAGTCACAAATGTATTAAATATACCATCAATGATGAATAAAATTAAGTTTTCTTTTAATTTCAGCTTTCATAATTCCTCTTTTTAACATTCAGAGGAGCTGCCTGCCTTATTCTAAAAATAAGGGAGACTCAATAAATAACACCTCTTTTCCTACCACACACCAAAGCAGCAGAAAAATAAGACAAAAGAACAAGATTTCTGGAACAAAATTTCACCTTTATTACTAAAAAAAAAGGCTAAATTGGAGTGAATTTCTTATATTTTAGGGACATTTTATTTGCTTTTTAAAACCGTGGAGTAGAACAACCTTATCCTCACAGTTAGAGAGATGCAGAGGATAAATTGTGTTCTCTTTGGCCAGGCTTATATTTAATAGATAAGAAGGAAGAGATGAGTCTAGCATCCACCATGTTGTTCCAATTTTTCCAACCAGGTAAATCATTTTATCTTCCCAAGGGCAAGGTAATCAAAAGGATAGAGACGGGTAAGGAGTGTTATACTCATCTAACTTCCCAGACATGAATGGACACATCTAGAAAAGTAATGAAGAAACACCTCCCAACCTCACTCACTAGGCTTTCAGATTTTTGCCAACACAACATCTATGCACTCTTTTAATTTTTTTAATAAACTTTGAGACTATGACCTCGATCTTTAATTTTCCAGATAAGGGGCATATTTGGAAAATGTGTTTCCTAAGAGAGTCTGGCCTAGTCTTCATTTTAATCTCTCATTCATGGAACTTGTCTATTGTTTATGCATGGCCTAATGTCCAGTTTAACAGGATAACTCTTACCTGTCTTGGGAGAGGAAAAACCATACAGTTTTTTTCCAGATTCTTTGTTTGTAGTTTCTAACACTGTTCTTGAGGATGCTCCAAATGCTGTTGATCTTCTCAATAGTAACATGTTGAACACATGTCTGCAGAGAACAATGACGATGCTCACTGTAGCTCTTAATGAAACCCAATTGCCTATTGAACCCATGCATCATCTTGCAAATATCACCTAGATTCTTCTTAAAATGCCTTCCTTCATGCCCACACTGAAACTTCTACCATTTCACACTGTTACCATAACTTGATCTCCATGCAGTATATTCCACACAAATCAGTTTTTACTATATGCGCAATCTTTCTATCATTTTATTGTTCTGTCACCTTAACTTTTTGTAAGTGATTTTATTGTATATTAAAATACCACAATTAGCAGCATTATTATTTATTATAATTTGTTTTATTTATTATAATATTATTTATTAGCTCACATTTCTACATGTCAGAAGTCTGGGCATGCTGTGGCTGAATTCTCTATTCAGGATAGTATAAGACAGGAATCATGATACTGTCCCCAGGCTGCAGTTATCAAATGATCCTCACTTCCCTTCAAGTCCACTGGTTGATGTCAGAATCTATTTCTTGTGGTTGTAGGATTGTATATCCATTTTCCTACTAGCTGTCAGTTCAGCACCAGATTTAGCTCCTAAGGGTTTCCCAACATTCACGGGGATATGTCCTTTCTTCTAGGTCAGCAACCAAAGAAAATGTCCCCTCCTGTGACGAACCAGAGAAAAGTTTGCTTTTAAAGACCTCAAGTGATTATGTTAGGATCACTTGAACAATCTCCTTTTCTTAAAGTCAAATATGCTATAGTACATAGGTTAATTATTAGAGTCAGAGGTCTCATAGTCACTAGCTAGAATTAGACAGGAAATCTTGGGGGCCATTTTACAATTCTGTTAACAAACTATTAAACATTCCTAGGCATAGATATACTTTATTTTTTGCCCTTAATTTTGAATCAGCTTCTTATTTTGCAAAATAGTCAAAATCAGACTGTCATATTGTTAAATAAACTTCTAAAAACTCTGATAAATATCTGTAAAGTCTAAGTAAGTTATGGAAATACAAGGTACTTGGAACCAGACAGACCTGAGTAGGAGTTTGGATTGTACTTCATGGCGGTGAGACTTTGACTAGTTATTGATGTAATTATGGAGCCCTTTTAGTCTGTTTCCTCAGTAAAATAGAGACAATAAGTCCTACCCCTAGAACACTGTCAGTATTTAATTAGTGTGTCAAGATTCTTTACCACAGTGCTAGGTCCAGAATGGCCTGTTAACAATTCTCTCCTACTGTTTTTTTTCTTTTTAATTTCATTTCTGTTCTACTTGGTTTATATTTAAACTCAGAATCTCCAGCAGATGAAGCAGACTAGATTTTTGTTTTATAAAAAAAATGTTACCTTTGCACCAGACAGTATTCTCAAAGGACTTTTATTATCCACAATTTATTACCATTGTCAATAGTTTGGCTGATATGCAACTGCTGCTTTATCTGTTGATCCTCTTAAATACTTATAATAAGAATAACTTTTGAACAGCACATTGATGATTAAAATAACAAATTACATACATCAAACACATGCACCTTAAGTAATTTAAAAGTGATCATGGGAGGGTGATTTATTTATACCACTGTTGTTCAACACATTGAATGCACTATACTTACATAATGTGATTCCAGAACCCATCTATAACTGTTGAGCAATTTTGGCTGAGTTTCCTTTTCTACCCAGATTACACCTTCAGTGATCAGATTTGCCCTTAGTTCATCTCCTCTGTTTATGGATCTTCAAACAATATATTTAACTTCATGGCATAGAAATTCTTTACAAGTGCTCCTCAAATTATTTTTGGTTTAATTCCTTGATACTTGACCTTTGATTCTTACTAATTTCCTGATTCTCTTTCACAATTTCTTCATTTGAAAAAAAAGTCTTAATTTTTTTGTTCATTTGTTTTCTTCCTTCAAATGTACAGTTTTTCTACTTAGACATGCAGGTCTTGTGGTTAAATTATTTTCTTGGAAATACATCGTGGTGCTTTTAAATTTCCCCTGGGATATTTATAAGTATTTTTTTTAAATGTTTTAAATCTTCCATCAGTGCTTGCTATTGCTTTATTTTCGTTTCTCACTAGTCATTCCCCTTCTGATGTATATTTTCAATTCCCTCACTTTCACTAAGATGTTGAATTTAATCATAATATTACTACTTAGTAATTTGCCATTCTTTTGATCACTACTCAGAACTTACTTCACCCCTTGAGGTATAATGGAATTTAATCTTGGAAAGTCATTTATTGTATTCAATACCTGATACCCACATTTTGTGCTGATTAAGATTTCTTCACTCTTCCAGAATAATTGCAGTCCTGTATTATTATCTGGTCTAATTTTTAGGTTATTTGTCTTGTCTAACATATTTAACTGATTTTCATTATCCTAGTATTTAGTTGCACCTTTGTTCTTTAACTAGGGAATGTCTGCTTACTAAATTGCCACTTTCCTTCTCTGAAAATATTGTTATCCTGTATGAATTAGGATATAAATATTTTGGGAACACTCAAATTGTTTAGTTTGAGTTATCTGATTGATGAAAGAGTTAATGGAAGAGCAATTTACAAAAGTGTGGATAGAGATTATGAGAAACAACAAGAAACAGTTCAGTGTCCTAGGCTAACAGTGCAGAGCCATTAAAAGGGGCAAGCAGAGGGAGTGATAATTACTAGAATCCTGAGAGGTTTAATGCTGAGCTCTGAGAGTAACTATAAATTTAATGAGGAATACAGTTAGCCTGCTGTAGCCCAGTAGGTCTGTAATCTAGGGAAGAAATACTTCATCACTCTCCTCCCTGGATGGAGATCCTCACTAACTAAAAGCCAACTGGAAGTCAAAGAATAAGGGAATCATTTCAGCATCTTCTCTCCATTCAGAGCAGGAGCAGAAGGTTTGAGAGCAAGTCTGGCAGGGCAAACTAAAGAAATCCAGCATAAATGCCAACACTACTTACTCCCCCATCTTAAAATCTCCCTGGGACAGGAGTGGCTTAGGAGATGCATATTCCATTGTTCAATTATGTTCCCTCCAGCTGAGTACTGAAATTGCATTCACTGTTTATATATTTTGCCCAGCATTCCATATCACTTTGCCTTCTAAAATGAGCTTGAAAATATTTATGCATTCTTCATTAACATGCAACTTGATGTCATTGCTCTGGGAAGTTTTCCATAAAATCTGTGGAGAGCAGTTTGAAATACTGATTGCTTCTCAGGTGCAGTTCTTAGAAGGAGCAATATTTTAAAGAATACCAACAAAATCAATTCAGTTTCTTCTTGCCAGCTCAAATTTCAGTACAGATTTCTTGTTTTGTTTTTCTAGTGATATTATTAGATGCTCAAACATTGTGTCCTTCCTTGTTCTTGTTATCATTGATGGTATCTAATATTTCCCACTTTCCTTTTACCTACCAATTTACAATTGCAAAAGGGAAGGAGTCTAATCTTCATCTTAAAATTTTTCCTCTCTTCTCAGATATAATATTCGATAGGTTAGCTTTGCTAGTGTTTTTACAATGTCTATTAAAATCTCACCAGTGTGTTCATTCTTCAATATATATATATATATTTTTTTTTAAGTTCTTTATCATTTGAAGGGTGGTAAAAGTCTCCACAGCCATCAAAATGTGTCCTTAATTGGTTTAGCATACTGTGTTTCATTTCCATCTTAGAGATACTTTTCAACTATAGGATTGTATCTTTACAGTTCCTACCTCTCTTAGATTACCTGTGGTAGGTAACTTACTGACATGGAGTTACTGATCAGCTAAAAAGTCATTTTTGTGAAAAGAATAAGTCATTGGTATTTATGTGGAAATTCTTGTTAAAAGATGTTAATGAAATTCAGTGGATAGAATTAATCCTAGCTTTAAATTCAAAATATTCTTTGTCATGGGTAAAACCAAATGAACATAGAATTTATCTGGCAAAGTTTTTCAAACATTAGAGCTGAAATTAATTCCCTTATCTAAAGACTAAACTCTGTATCTCTATCAGCAAATGTTGAAGTAGGACTCTTGGATAAGTATATGGGACTAATAGTTTTTATGAAGGATAGTATCCAACAGAAGTTAAGAATGAGAAGCAATATCCAGAGAGACAGTGGGTAGTTAGAGACCAACAAGACTGCAAATAACAAGGTGTAGGTGGGCAGTTAGATACTCATCAGAGAAATGGCATACTATAAGATTATATTGTCTCCTCCCAACTTAAAAAAAATACATTTGGCTCTATCTTTTAGTCAACAACTTATTGGCTACAAAACTTAAGATTTTCTTTGACTATTCATGTATGATAGCAATAGCTAACTTATATTTTTCAATACAGAAGTGTTTTAAGCCTTTTCAAATGTTGGTCCATTTAGACCTCACAATAACTGCATGAAGTGGTAATATAATGACTTATTTTATAGATAGGAAAGCTGAATCTCATAACAATTAAGTAACTTACTCCATGATCAAACACTATAAAATTTCAGATCTAGGAATTAACCCATAATAATCTGATACAGTGGCATTAGGCTTAATCACTATCCTACACGGCCTCTAATGGATGCAGAGTACATTTTGCTCTTCAGAGTACAAATCAAATCATCTCCATTCTTTATGTTACTCTGTAATTTTAGTGTATAACTGGACCAAAAACATCACTGCTCTATTAATTTTAAAATGTAGTATGTTAATGTTTATTGCAGCCCTAGTCACAACAGCTAAGAACCGGAAATTACCTAAGTGCCCAGTATCATATGACTGGATAAACAAGATGTGGTACAGTGGAATACTAGCCCTTGGAAGAGATGAAACCCTGCCATCTGAATTAACATGTATGGAACTAAAGGGGATTATGCTAATTGAAACAAGTCAAAAGAAGAAAGATAGATAGCAGATGACCTCACTCACAGGTGGAATGTGAATAGTCCAAACAAAGGAACAGATGAAACATAACCAACCCTGAAACACTTGCAACAGAACTGAGGTTACCAAAAGGGAATGGGGTGGGCGGGGGCGAATGGTTGTGGAGTCCACTGGACAATGGGGAAGAGCACTTGGTGATTTGGTGGAGGGCAGGGTGTGTTGAAATATATCTATGAAATGGGGAACCTATACATAGGACATTATTTTAATGTGTAGAATAACTGCTACAATAAAAATACATTTTAAAAAAAGGTAGTAGATTAGATTATGAACCATGGTATTGATAAAATGCAAAAGCAACAATAAATGTGGCCTGGATGAATTTGAAATTACTCATCTCTCCCTCTTACTGTGAAGCTCTAGAAAAATATAAACAGGGCAAGATGAGCCATTACAACGCAATCCCTGTGATGAAGCATCTGCCACTCCAGACCTCTAGCAGACTTTGGGAGAAGGAGCATCTGTGGTAGTCACATGTCCCACAGCCTGGTGCCATAGCTTAGGAGAAGGTATCCCCACTAACATGCCAAGGTGAAGAAGAAGTCAGTTGTCACTGGTCTCTAGGACCTCATTTCCTATTCCCTCTCTATTTTGAAAAATAATGTAGGTATTTAAAAATTTTAAATAAAAATTCTAGGTTACAGTGGTCAAAAAGTGATAGAAATTTTGATGATAAGAAAGCCTACATTACCTAAAAAATACCTTCAATTTCACCTCTTTTTCTACTTCTCACGCTGTCATCCCAGGTGTGCCTACAAGCCTAATTTGAACCCCAACAAGGTTTATACTTAATTGAAGTTGACTCTCAGAAGAGGCCCGAACACTTTCAAGTATTTGTTTGTTTGCTTATGTGTACCTTTTTTGATGTTGAATGAAGTAGAGGGTGTCTGTAAGAATCATGAAAATGTGTGTTCAGGTCAAATCCAGAAAAATACACAGCTCTATGTGACTGAGATCATTTGTATCACTTATTAAAAGTAGGAAACTGAAGCTTGCCTTTGCTGTGTAAAGACTTTGGCCTATGTTAGACCATATGGATTGGAGCTCAGACTCCTTCTAGTTAGTTATGTAACTTGAGGAAATTACTTATTCTTTCTATCAATGCTCCCTTCTATGAAGTGGGGATATTTATGGTACGAACTTTATTAAGGATTAAATAAAATGAGCCATATAAAAGACTGAGCATAATAACTAACACAGAGCAATTGTTTAATTAAAGTTAGCTATTATTGTTGCTGCTTGAGTCAGACAAAATTAAGAATAACAGGCATGAAGGTAATTAAATGCGTTGCCCCAGAAATGGCCATGCTGCCTGAGAATCACCATGTTTTGGCATAACCTGGTGACCCGGCGCTAAGCCAGGAAGTGGGGTTTAGACCACATAAAGCCCAAGAACTCAGGTTTGTGACCCAGCACCAGGGAAAAGCAACCAAAATAAGTAAAAGTGCTTCCTCATTTCTTTCTTTCCTTCCTTTCTTCCTTCCTGCCTTCAAAATGCTGCTTGCTCCTCTCTCTTCCTTTTTCTTTTAAAATATCGCCATGTTTCTTCATTGCTTACTCTTTTCCATCAACCTGAAGTGCCTCCACTCCCATTTTCTGTCAATCATCATCATTTAAGGCCCAGATTAAATGATGCTTCTTCCAGGACACTTACTATATCCCTGAAAAGAGTGATTTGTTTTCTTCTCAGGCACTCAAGCACATTATTGTGAATATATTCTTCTTCTGATAAAAAGATTCTATTTTATTCTTATTCATTACAAGCAATTTCCGTTGTCATCCAGTATACAGTAGGCACTCAGTACATTCTTGTTAAATTTTATTAATTTGAAATATATTTTACTCATTCTAACATATAAAATAAACTCATACTATTCATAACTTTTATTTCTGCTCCAAAGTTGCAAACATGATAGTACAAAAATAAAATTGTGTAGTTACTTTCAGTGACACATACACGATGAACAGAGTATGCCTACAGGTATATGGTCAGTCTACAACAACATCCAGGGGTGGCTGGTCTCAGGATTCTAAGTGTGCTTGACCTTGACAAGAGTGTGCACATACCATGGTGATATACAGATTTGCTCATATTCTGATTCAACTCAGTATAATCAAAGCTAATGCAGTTTTTCTGAACAAATGGCTGTTCAGTTGAGTGAGTTTGCTTTGGGTACATTTGCGACTTGGTAACATGTCTTGTGAAGAAAATCGAACCAGATTTACTTGAGGATAAAAAAATCACTAAGTATTAAAAATTGCCACAAAGATGTTCCAAAGTGTCTTACTACAAATGTAGGTATGATTTGCCTGAATACTGAGAACAGCACTATAAATATAGTTGAATTTATGCTAACACTCAATTGTTCCAATAGGCTAATTCAATTCAAAAGACTCCAAAATTTAATGGAAACCAGGGCTGGGAAATGGGTAATTACAGTAGTACATTGTAAGGGACAAGCTGATGTATGAACTAAACAAGTGTAAGAGTTATTCATTCTGATATCAATCTTCAAAGAATGTATTGTTGTCTTGTCAAATATAGAAATATATCTGAATTTGCTTTTTTTCTCAAAAATCATGTGTATAAATATGAAAAGACCTAACGTGTGAGTACAAATATTCAAAGAGAATGTCAGTGGGACAGAGTCAACAACTAATTTTAAGTTCACATATATCTACATTTTGAAAAGAAAAAAGAAAACTCCTGAGGAAATGCAATTTAAAATATTTCCTTGCGCGTGTCAGTTATCTTGTCATGTCTAGTACAGAATAGTAATGGATTATTGAATTGGCGTTTTATGTTCTAAAACCTGATCTCTATGAAGTAGTATGAACTGAGTATAGGGTTTAAAGCACTATCATTATTTTAATAGTGAAAACCTTTTAACTTAGGGATAGATTATGGGAAAATCACAGCTGCAAGATATGTAATCATACAGGACAGTGGTACATTATTTGGATTTCTGAGAGTTCAGGCCACAACCAATACCAAGCAAAACATTTTGTGTAGGTGACACTAGACAGATATTCTCTTTCTCTCCTGCCCTAGCCTTTTGTTTCCTGTAGTTCCTCCCTCCCCAATAAATATGTAGGTGACCTGTGATATTTACTTTCCCCCCTCTCAGAAGTGTATTTTTGAATCTGGGATAGCGTGTCATAGGCATCATTGTTTTTCAATAGCATTCCAAGGTTCTAGATATTAAAACAAGTGTTTCAAAAATAGGATTTCAAAATCAATAAATTCAGAAAATGTTGCATTAAACAAAGTAAATAGACTTGTTTTGCAAATTTTTTCAAGTCCTGTAATACAATAATGTGCACTGAGCATCTCCTAGAAGAGGACTTTATTAGATTAAATAGAGAAAACCTTTTCCAGTATCATCTATTGACATCTCACTCTGGGCAAGCACTGATATGGGAGGAGGAGGAAGGAGAAGGATGGAAAGATCTGAGTTCACTCTATCTGCAACTTCTCTAGGATAAAGATTTCTCATAGAGATGCGGCATGAAGAAAATATGTAGAAACAATAACCAGAATTTGTGTCATTGCTAATTGTAGTAGTAATAATATATAGTCATCAAAGGAGCAGGGGAAAGCAGTCTATTCTTAGAAATCCCAGAGCTGTTAAAAAGGAGGGGAGATGGACAATAGTCATAAGGTAGTGTAGGACTGAATGGATTTAAATGAAATGTGGTAATGTGAGACTGGAATTCTGCCTATGCAAAGAGAGCCACGGAAATGTGAAAGTCTGAGAAGTGAAAGAGTTTTAACTCTAAGGTCATTGTTTATATAAAGGTGAAAATAGCATATATACTGATCTTAAAATCATGGAATTCAAGGTCTTGACATAGTGAAGGGATTGTAGCCCAAGCATTCTGACCCCTTCATGGAAAAAGAAATGCCCCAAGATCAAGGGAAAGGAAAGACTGTACTTTACTTACTTTGAATTCACATAACTGGGGTAATAATGGTATCGTTACTGTTTGTGAAGATGGAAATTAAGGCATTTAAAAACATTAGAAGGGTACAATGTTAGCTGTCATTATTACTCTTCTTGCTAAAATATACTTTCAGGTACTAAAAATGGTACTTCTAGAGCAAATCCAGAAATAAAGGATGCTCTATACATTTCTACTATATTCCAAACTCCACTGACATGGATGCTGACTTCCGCTACCATAAAAGTTACCTAATATATAGTATATTTTGAAAGCAACAGGACAGTCCACAGTGACAAAATATATATATATATGAAAAAAATCAAAGAGTTAATCACTACAAAGTCTGAAGGATGTATTTTAAGACACTAGATGAAAAAAGCATCTTTCCTCTACTAAGCCTCTACCTTGTTCGAATAGCTGTTTGATATTTTTTCTCCTCTAAAGATAAGGGATTAGCCTTATGAGCTCCTCCTCAAGCTCCTTAAGGGTTGAATGATTCTATTTTATCATCAAAACTTGAAGAAGTTTAATCACCATCTCACGTTAAGAAACTGATCGCTTCATCCTAGTTAATAACAATAATACTCATTTATTGCTCACTTTCTATACCTGTGTTCCATGATAAGTACTAGACAAGTATTACTTAATTTTACCTTCCCCAAAACACCATGAAGGGGAGCACACTCTATTTCTTCCCTCATTTGACAGAGGAGGAATCTGAGTCTTGGGGAGATGAAGTAAGCTGCCCAAGGTCACATAGTGAATAATAGCAGACCAGGTCTTTCTGTTTCCACATGTACATACAGCTACATATGCAAGGTATTCACCACTCACTGGTATTGCATCAACATTTTCTGATCATGGAAAATCATTTTAATTAAGAAGTAACTAAAAGTAAATCATCTGTGCTGTTGACATCTCAGACAGTTATAATATTACCTCACAAAACATGAACATATCAACTAGGTTTGTGAAAATTAAATTTAGTTCATTTTTTTTTTTTCAAATGAAAAGTATACAAGTAAATTCTGGAATTTCTGAAAAGGATACTTCTAGTCCCAAATTACTCCATCAACTGCAATAATTTTCTAAATATATACACAATTGTTATGATTTAATTATATTGAAAACTGTTAAGTTAAATTTGCATATGCTGTTGATTATTCTTGAAGGTTGTTTCTTTAGACCTAATGTACTATTGGATTCATGGTCAAATTTTTGTCAGATCTGTCCTTAATTTAATAGACTTTAGTTAGCTCACATAACTTCCTTCGCTTTATTTCACTAATTCTTTTAGGTTTAACAAGGTAACTTGTGAAATAAAACAAATGGACAAATACTAGAAAACTTACCTCCACAGTAGTCAAATTTGACAAAATTCACAGACCAAACTATATGAGTTCAGTGGAACTGGTTACTCTGTTTATTAATTTGAAATTGCAAAAGAGTCAATAAGTAGTTTTCTAAATGTGACTTCTGTCTCTTCAATCTAATAAATAGCTCCTATCGTTCAGTTTTTTTCTTCTTTAAAATATTACTTGTACCTGAAAGAGTCTATGTCCTCAGTCTGTATGCTAAAGTACTCCTGAAGATACTCTCCTGCTTAAGACAATTTCACTGTATCCCTAGCACCCAACAGATGAAATTCTAAGAATGTATGTTCTAATACACTATTAGTTTTTCAAAACCAAGTTAATTAGCAAACTAACAAGAGGTTATTTTCTTCATATATTTTTTGAATTGCATTAGCTTTTATTTTGTACATAAAAATAAACTCATATGTGTGGGTTCCACATTTGTAAAATTTTCCCATTGCTCAGATATATGTCAACAACACTCTACTCTCCACCAAATCACTAAATGTTCTTTACCATTGTCCAGTGGGCTCCACCACTTCTTGCTCCTCCCCCACTGCATTCCCCATTGGTAGCAAGTTTCTGAGGGTTGGTTTTGTTTAATTTGTTCCATTTATTTGTCTATTCACATTCCATTTATGAATAAGGTCATCTGTTATCTATCTTTCTTCTTTTGACTTACTTCACTTAACATAATCCCCTTTAGAACCATATCCATGTTGATTCAAAGGATAGAATTTCATCTCTTCTAAGGGCTGGGTAGTAGTCCATTGTGTATCTATATATGCTGCATCTTCTTTATCCATTCATCTGAAGTTGGGCACTTAGGTAATTTCCAGTTCTTATCTATAGTACATAGGGCTGCGAAAAACATGAGGGAACATAAATCTCTGAAAATTAGTGTTTTTTTTTTTTAATCTTTTGGGTAAACACCAACAAGTGGGATGGTGAGATCATATGGAATTTCCATATTCAACTTTTTGAGGAATCTCTACACTATTTTCCATAGGGGTTGCACCAATTTGCACTCCTACCGGCAGTGTAAAAGTGTTGCCTTTTCTCTACATCTTCACCAACATGTGCTATTTCCAGACTTTTGGAGAATAGCCAGTCTCTCATTGTTATTTTGATCCACGTTTCCCTGATAGCCAGTGCATAGGAACATATTTTCCTGTGTCTGTTGGTCATTTGTATATGCTCTTCAGAAAAATATCTCTAAAATTCTTCCCAATTTTGTATTGATTCACAAAAAATTTCTGTGAAATACATATTATCTTCATTGTATAGATAAGTAAACTAAGGTACATCTAGATTTATTAAATCATTCAAGGTTTACTCAGCAGGTAAAGAATGGGGTCAAAATTCAGATTCAAGCAGTCTGACTAGAAAGCTGAGGCTCCAATAGGCTATACGTTATGATTTACAAATACTGGGTACATAGAAAATTAATTCATACTGAAGTGTGAATTAATAAAAAACATTACTATGTCTTGAATAAAGTTTTACTGAACCTTACTAAATGGTGAGATTTTATGCAACTAAAAAATAGAATAGAATCATTTGAACAACATCAATCTACAAGCATACTTCACTTTATTATGCTTGACTTTGTTATATTTCACAGATACTGTGTTTTTTACCAAATTAAAAGACTGTGGCAATTCTGAATAGAACAAGCCTATTGGTACTATTTTTCCCAAGAGCATTGCTCACTTATCTCCATGGTACATTTTGGCAACTCAATTTATTTCAAACATTTTCATTTTTATTATATCTGTTGTCATGATCTGTGACCAGTTATATTTTGTGCTGTTGTTATAATTATTTGGTGCCACCATGAACCGAGTCCATATAAGACAATAAATGTAATCAATAAATGTGTTTGCTCTGACTGCTCCACCAACCATCCATTCTCCCCTTTTTCTCTGTCTCTTCCCCTCTCTCCCTCCCCTGGGCCTCAATATTTTGTAAGAAACAACAATATTGAAATCAAACCTATTAGTTATTCTACAATGTCTCCCAAATGTTTAAATGAAAGGAAGAGTCACACATCTCATTTGAAATCAAAAGCTAAAAGTGATTGTTTAGTGATAGAAAGGCATGTCAAAATCCAAAGCTGGCCAGAAACTAGGCTTCTTGCACCAAAAAATTAGCCAAGTTCTGAATGCAAAGCAAAAGTTCTTAAATGAAATTAAAAATTCTACCTTAGTAAAAGCATACATGATTTTTACAAAGTGTAGCAAGGAGCCTTAATACTCATATGGAGAAAGTGTTAGTCATTTGGATAGAAGATCAAACCAGCCACAACATTCCATTAATCCAAAATCTAATTCAGAGGGAGGTTCTAACTCCCTTCAATTCTATATGGTTGAGAGCTGATGACACTGTAGAAAAAAATTGTGAAGCTAGCGGAAGTTAGTTCCATAGCATAAAACTGCAGGGGAGAGCAGCAAGTTCTGTTATGAAAACTGCAGGAAGTTATCCAGAAGTTCTAGCTAAGATTGCTGAAAAGTTTGTTTCACGAAAGCACAATGTATCTCCAAAGCCTTACATTGCCAGAAGACACCATCTAGGACTTCCGCAGCTAGAGAAGAGAAGTCAATGCCTAACCTGAATATTTCAAAGAACAGGCTGACTCTCTTATTAGGGGATAATGCAATTTGTGACTTTAACTTGGAACCAATACTCATTAACCATTCCGAAATTCCATGAGTCCTTAAGAATGATGCTAAATATTACCTGCCTGGGTTAGAGGCCAACAAAACCTGAATTACATCTGTTTACAGCTTGCTTTACTAAATAGTTTAAGCCCATTATTGAGAAATTTTGCTCAGAAAAAAGATTCCTTTACAAATGTTACTCCTTGATAGTTCTGATGGAGATGTGCAAAAAAATTGATGTCGTTTTCATGTCTGCTAACACAACATCTGTTTTAAAGCCATGGATCAAGAAACAATTTCCACTTTCAATTCTTGTTATCTAAGAAGTTCATTTCATAAGGCTATAAGTGCTATAGATAACTTCTCTGATGGAGCTGGGCAAAATCCAGTGAAAACCTCTGGAAAGAATTTGCCATGCTAGATGCCAGTAAGAACACTTGTTATTTAAAGAAGAAAGTTTAAACATCAACATTAACAGGAATTTGGAAGTAACTGACTCAATCCCCCTTGGGTGACTTTGAGGAGTTTAAGATTTCAGTGGAGGAAGTAATTGCAGATGTGGTAGAAATAGCAAGAGAACTAGAATTAGAAGTGGATCCAAAAAATGCAACAGAATTTCAGCAGTCTCGTGGTCAAAGTTTAATAGATAAAGAGTTGTTTCTTATGGATGAGCAAAGAAAGTGGTTTCTTGAGAAGGAATCTACCTCTGTGGTAGATTGAATCTGAACATTACTGAAAGGACAAGAATATTTAGAATATTACATAAACTTAGTTGATAAAGCAGCAACCAGGTTTGAGAGAATTTCTTTTTTTTAAAGCTCTGTGTGTAAAATGATATCAAACAGCATCATATGCTGTAAAAAATATCTTTCATTTAAAGAGTCAGAGGATGTAACAAAAATCATTTTGTTTTAAGAAATTGCTACATATTCCCCAACTTTCAGCAACTACCACTTTGCGGTATCAGCAGCCATCAGCATTGAGGAAAGACCCTCCACTGGCAAAAACGTTAGAACTTGCTGAAGGCTCAGATGATGGTTGGCATTTATATCCATGAATGTGTTTTTATAAATAATTTATAAATTTATTTATAAATAATCAAAATAAAAGTGCCAAGGCATGCCCTGATGGCCTAGTAGTTTAGTTCACCAGAGTCATAGTCCACATGCATTCCAAGGTTCTTGGTTCAAGACTTGAGGCCAGGAGAAATAGCCACATGAACAGCTAAGTAAAATTTTTCTTTCTTCTCTCTCTTCCTTCCTGCCTGCATACATGCCTTCATTCTTGTCAGAATCTTTCCTTTAAAAAGATGAAATAAAGTATCTTGGGTAGCATACCTTGTATTTTATGAGACAGAATGCTATCACATACTTAATAAACTACAGTATTTTAAATATAACTTATATACACTGGAAAACCTAAAGGGTCATGTGACTCATTTAATGTGATATTTGCTTTCTTCTGGTCGTCTGTTGAACCCACCATATCTCAGAAGTGTACTTGTACATTTATATAAACATGTTTCAGTGTTCAGAATCTGATAACTTCAAAATCTTCTCCGGTTACTACTCCAAGTTTCTGTTAACATCTTTAGTAAAACACCTCCAAATAAATTTCCGTAATGTCCTCTTCTCTCATTCATTCTTGAATGCATTTCAGTTTCATAGATACTAATGCTACAAAAATATCTCTGGAGGTATTTGACTGATTTCTTTCTCAGTCCTTCCTGTACTTACCAGCAATGTTTATGCAGCTGATCACACCCCACTCTCCAAATACTCCCTTATCCTAGCTCCATCTGAACTACGCTCTTGAATGGCCTTCCACCTCATCTGCTCTTCCACAATCTTCACCAGCTCTTCATCTCCTTTTGTTTGATGCGGCAGTACCTCTGAGTTCAAGACCCAAAATTCTTTATTTACATTTTTCCCCAGATGACCTCACATGGTCTTTCATTGTAATCTACCTTAAAGGCACTAAATTCATTTCTCCATCTTGAGCCAATACCTGAATTGAACTACATTCTCCTCTATCCAGATGCCTTCTGGACATCTTCACTTATTAAGAAAATTCAAAATTAATAACCTTCGAGCTTATTAATTTAGACAATTTCTCAATCTTCCCCACAGTTTTCCTCATTTAAAAATTATCTCCATTTCTCCACTTCCTTAACTTCCAAATGTGAACTTGTCTATTGCCACTCTTATCACATTCCATCTAATATATTACCAAATCTGTAAACCCTACCTTCATATCATCTCTAACAAACCCCTCACCACCTTCAGCAACACCACCTGAGTTCAAACTACTCTTACTGCTTGCCAGACAATTGAAATACTTTCCTCACTAGATCACTGCTTTCATCCTAGCCTCTCCCACAATTTTTCTTCACATAGAAGTCATAGGAAAACCAGTACTTATATAAACAGCTAATTTTATGACAAAGGAGCCAAGAGCATGCAATGGAGAAAGGAAATTCTGTTTCACAAATGGTGCTAGGAAAGCTAGACAACCACTTATAAGAAAAAAAAATTCATTGTCACCATACACAAAAGTTAACTTCAGATGATCAAAAACTGGATGCAAGATTTAAAACCATAAAATACATAGAAGAAAATGTAGGAAAAATGCTCCACCACATCAACCTCAGAGATATCTTTGGGGAAGTGACACCTACAGCAAAGGAAGTTAAACTAAACTAAACAATTATGGCTTCAATTACTAAAAAGCTTCTGCACAGCAAAAGAAGCTGCCACTAAAAACAAAAAGGCAACTGACTGAATATGAGAAGCTATTCATACAACATACAACTTTCAGACAAGCACTTAATCTCCAAAATATGTAGAGTTCATAAAACTACAAACAAAAAAGCAAACAACTCACTCAAAAGAATGACAAAAGAGCTGAACAGTTACCTGTTTAGAGAAGACACACACATGGTCAAGAGGGATGTGAAAAAAAATGCTGGCATCACTCACCACCATAAAAATAGAAACCACAATGAGATATTACCTCCCACAAATGAAAATATCTAATATCAAAAAGACTAGAAACAAGTGTTAGAAAGGGTATGGAGAAAAAGAAACCCTCTTACACGCTGGTGGAAATGTAAATTAGACCATCCTTTCTAGAAAACAACATAGAGATTCCTAAAAAAAATAAAAAAAGCTCATCTTCCATTTAATCCAGCAATTCCATTTCAAGGCATATACCAGAAGATACAAAATCTCTAATCAGAAAAAAATATGTACACTTCTGTTTTCATAGCAAAATAGTTCACAATAACTGAGACAGAGAAGCAACCTAATTACTCATTAACAGATGACTAGATAAGCTCAATGGAATATAAATACATTGAGTATATATGCTCAGTGGAATTCTATACACTGTTAAAAAAGAGATGAAATAATGCCTTTTGAAACAAACTGGTTGTAACTGGAGGTGAATATGCAAAGCAAATAAGCCAGAAAAAGAAAAAGTACAGGATGGTTTCATGTTTATGTGGAACATAAACAAAACAGACAAACCTCTACAAAATTTACTAGAGGAAAAACCATGACTGCTGAAGGTAGTGGGGTTTGGACAAGAGAAGAAAGGATTTAACAAGGTGGAGGGAAAAAACACTGTAACTCTAGTGGTGGGTATGGTGTGAAATGTACACAGACTGAGGTGTAAATTCACTATTCTAAAAAACATAAAAATGTGAAATAATAAAATAATAATAATAAATGCCAGAAAGCTAGACATTTTATTAAAATGAGTAGTGTTCCTCCTTCTAAGCAGCCTTTCCCCATATAAGAATATATTCACTCAGGAGACAAAGCATAGAAATGAAGCTGAGTCTAACTAATATTAGTATAGCTACATAGATAATTTTATCATTTATGGATGATGTCATTGTAAATAGCGTCTTAACAAACAATTATTAATTTCACTTCAATACAATATTCATTTTAACAAGGTCTAAACTTTTTATTTCTAAATTTAGTTCTTATTTACACTTTATTGAATGTACCTTTTGTTCTTTATTGCTAGATTAGTGTTTTCTGGGTTATGTTTCTCCTTCTCTTGATCCTAATGTTGATGTTGCATTCAAGAAAAATATTTTGGAGTACACAGTAATGACTTCTTAGGGTACTGTTACTTTAAAAAGTAGTGTCTTGACAAACCTTGATCTTTGTAGAAGTATGCATGCTAAACTGCTTTGGCTCTACAAAATGCATATGATTATCCTCTTCTAAATTGTATGTATATTCTTTCAATATCAGCTTTCCAAGTGGTTATGCAAGACTGACGGAGACATTAAACCCAAAAACTAAAGAGAAAAGCATATATTAGAGCCTTCAGTAGACTTTAGAGGAGATGTATAGCTTAGCAGAAACATGCAAGAACAATGATAGTGGGCAATAAATTCCAGATAAATTACGTTTTTTTAGTATGCTGTGGATTCAATGCATATAGTTTAACTTTTTTTATGAAACACTATAATTTTATGATTTTATTACTAGACAGTAAATTTACTAGCATTAGTATTGAAAGACATGATTTTCCCCCATATTACTAAAGGTAAAATATTTGCTCTATTACAAACCTATTAGATCTTTATCCCCACAGCTTTTATTTGATTTATCAAAAATCCGTGCTTTATATTTTATCGTATAATCATCAGTATACCTCAAATGCTGAAGTATTTGAAAGCTCTAGGTAACAAACCTGTGAATTCACAATATTCTCAATAATCCAATAAATGCCATTTTAAGTGGTAAAATCAGTATGAATTTTGGTTCATTAGCTAAATGCATAATGTCTATTTATAGTCTCTCTGTTTAGCTAGTTTTTATTGTGATGTCTTGCCTGAAGCTATTCTATTTTTAGATCTAATAGAACAGACTTAAATTGCTTATTTTCTGTTTACTAAAGTCATCCTGTTTGTTTCCATGGAAACTATGACAAAGTGTTCTAACTATTTTATTAAATGAATTGAAGGTATAGCTGAAGACAAAGTGCAGCAGGTCAATTTTAAAACAAACTTTCCAAAATTTGTAAAACCTGGCTACATTTGTAGAAATATAAAATGCATTATAAACAAGATCCTATATTTCAAATTTGGGAGGCTATATACATTTGAAATGTTAAGCCTACAGGCAGCTCAAACTTTAAAGAAAAATATTCTAAATGTGTATTTGTAAATAAGTTTCATGTACATTAGAAGGACATCTTTGGAAACAATCATAAATAATAATTAGATTTCCAGGTCCACCCTCAGAAGCCCTTCAATCTATAAAGTCTCAATTGATAGCAATATTAACAATAGTGTGGCAGCAGAAACTGTGCCTAAAGAATGAGAAGAGAAAGGTTTTTCTTATACTTATTTTGCTCTGAATAATTTGGTTATTCATACAACATCATTCTGTACTAATAACATCTACAGGTACTTCCAGATGTTAGGAATTTCAGCTACAGTCTTTTGCTATGTGCCAGTGTTCCTGCCCCCAGCTTCTTGGAGTCCTCCCACTTTTCTACATTTCTCTCAAGTTTTATTCCAGGTCCACCTTTATTCCAACTTGCTACTGCCTCTACACTGAACCCTCTCACAACTACTTGTTTAAAAAGAAAGCGTTTGATAACTACTTGTTTGAAAAGAAAGCATTTGATGGACTTTTAGGTTGTTTCCATGTATTGACTGTTGTGAACTGTTTCTATGAACATAGTAGTGTAGACAATTTTCCTTATTAGAGATTTGGTATTCTCTGAGCATATGCCTAGGAGTGGAATTGCCAGATTAAATGGTAGATCCACGTTTGTTTGTTTTGAGAAATCACCATACTATTTTCCAGAAGATTCACATTCACGTTCACACTAATTCACATTCCCACCAATAATGGAGGAGGGTTCCTTTTACTCCTTTCTTTACTCCTTTACTTCTTTCAACCCTTGTTATTTATAGTCTTTTTGCTGTAAATTATTCTCAGTGGTGTGAGATAGTATCTCAATGTGGTTTTTATTTACATTTCCCTGGTGATGAGTGATATATTTTTTGTTTCTGTAGGCCCACTGTGTATCTTTAGCTGAGTGTCCAGTTATTCTGCCCATTTTTAAGTGATTCATTTGCTTTGTGTTGTTGTTGTTGAGATGTATGTGCTTTTATATATTTTGTAGATTAAGCTCTTATCTCATGTATGTTGTATGGATATCATCTCCAATTTGGTGGGTTGAATTTTTGTTTCAGTTGTGGTTTCTTTCACTAAGCAGAAATGTTTTAGTTTTGTAGTTGCAATTATTTGGTTTTATTTTGTTTTCTTTTGCTGTTGCTGTTCCTTCCCCAAAGATCTCTTTGAAGTAGAGGTCAAGGAGCATTTTTTCCCCACATTTTCTTCTAAGTAGTTTTGGTTTCGAGTCTTATGTCAAAGTCTTTAATCTATTTTGAGTTAACTTTATGTATGGCACTAATGAGTAATCTAGCTTCATCTTTTTGCAATTGTCTTTCCAGTTTTCTCAACAGCATTTCTTGAATAGATTATCCTTTCTCCATTGTATGCTCTTGGCTCCTTTGCTGAAGATTAACTGTCCATTTATGTGTGACTTTTTTTCTGGGTTCTCAATTTTATTCCATTGATCTGTGTGTCTGCTTTTGTTCCAGTACCATACTGTTTTGATAAAGATCACTTTGTATTATAGTTTGAAGTCAGGGATTATGATTTCCCCACTGTTCTAAATGTCCATCAGCAGATAACTTGATAAAGAGTCTGTAGTATATACACTCAACAGACTTCTATGCAGCTACTAAAAAAGATGAAATTGTGCCCTTTGTAACTATCTGGATGGAACTGAAGGGGAGCATGTCAAAAAAGAAAAAATGAAATATAGAAAGGTTTCACTCACATGTGGGATATAATGAAACAACAACAAAAAAAAACAGACAAAATCCAGCATAATTCACAGGACACAAGGTGATGGTTGCTGGGGGATGGGAGGGTGTGGAGAAGGAGAGAGGGGAAAAGGTGGTGGCAAAAGACACTAGAACTCTAGTGGTAGGTGCTGTGACTAGAAACTGAGAAGCAATTTTAATATGTTAAAATTAGTATAGTTTTGTAAAAAAAGAAGTAATAAAATTATTATTTTTTTAAAAAAGCAATCAAAATACACACTATTGCTTCAATGATTGAGAACTCTTGTTGAAGTATTTGCATTTAAAAAATGCAGTACTTTTAGACCAAACAAATTCCTATGAGATTTCTAGCACCATTACTAAAGAAAACATTCATAGGGTAAAGATATGAGAAAACTGATGTCAGGGAATATTCAGTTCTAGAAATCAGCTCCAAGAATTCAATCTGAAATTGGCTGATCTAGAAGAAGCAACTTTTGACTTACTCTTTAAGTACTGGATGTTGGTTTTACTGTTTGATGATGAATGATGGTAGTTTACAGTACACTGAGTCATCTGTTTATTTCATTTCCAAATGATTCTATTAAAATGTATCTTACTAGCTCTACATTCATGCTTTTATAATAGAATAATCTCTCTTGAGGGAATCAAATTAACACAACAATATAGACAAAATTTAGTTTCCATTCTAACAGACTACAAAGCAAACAAAATCATTGTTACTTGGGCATTGTGAATTTTGCATAGGAAAGAATTAATGGAATATATTTAAGACAGAATTATTAGTTTACTAATTATTACTAATAACTACTACTTTATGTTCAAGAAATTAAAGAAAATAATTTGCCTAATGCTAAAATTAAGATGATTGAAAATGGGTTGTCTTCATTGTTTATGCAGATATATTTCATATAGACACACAATTATATAGACTATATAAGTAAAGGCTAAGAATATTTCCTAGAAAGTTAAAGAATATTTTTTTTTCTGTATTAGTAGAGTGACGAGTGTGAAAATCAATGAGATTTGATATTCTGCTCTTCCATAATATAATACCTGAATTTGTCTGTAAATACATCTGGCAAAAATTTGTGCATATTTTAAGTAAATGTGCAGTAAAATAAGGAATTTAAAAAATCAAACTATTTTAAATTGAATTTTAGTGATTAGTTAAGATAAATAAGTCTATCAGATTTATTAGAAGTTTAATGTCACTGCTCTTTCCAAATGGGGGCATATCTCTCACCTAAAATTCATTTTTCATTTCCCTAGGATCCACTTTCATTTGTAACACTCACATAATTCCAGTAAAAAACCAAGAGGGTGTGGCTATGATGTTCATCATTAATTTTGAATATGTGACGGATGAGGAAAATGCTGCCTCCCCAGAGAGAGTAAACCCAATATTACCAGTCAAATCTGTTAACCGTAAGTAAAAGACCACATGAAAATTATGTCCTTGATACTCTGCTACTGTAATAAATTTAATAATCCTTTATCTATTTTCAGATCTCAAAATGTGTTTACAGTTTCAGTAAAAGTATTTTATATTAAAAAAAAATCATAGCTGTTACTACTCTGTGCTGCCTTACAAAATTGATCAGCTGCTTTTAAAGTCCTTTGATTTGGATATACCATGGTTAATTCATTCATTTCCCTACCGATGGGCATTTATGTTGTTTTCAAACTTTGCTTAGTAAAAATAATACCAGAATAAATTTTGCATATATATTTCTATATATGTATATTTTTGTCTAAAATATCTTCAGAGTAGGATCCTATTAGTGATATTCCTGGCTCAAAAGGTAAATATATATGTAATCTTTTTTAAACATGCTATCTCCCCTTCACATGCTTTGAATCATTTTATACTACCACCAGCAATTTCTTAGATCTTTTCCCAAATGCCATGCAAAAGAGTGAATCTTCTCAATTTATGTCATTCTTATAGGTGAGAAATAGTACCTCGATTATTTTTAATTTACTTTTTTCTAATATGAGATTCATATATTTAACATTTAAGTATGAGTGAGGTTCATGTATTTAATCATTATGGACATTTCTTATTCTGTCACCTGTCCAGTTCTTATAAACAGTTTCTATTGTTTCGCTTGTTATCTTTTTCTTGTCTTTCAAATTTTAGGGTAAGTTACAAATCATTTTCTCAACAATAATATTTCTTTTTATCATTTTCATGAATTTTATTATACAAAGGCTTGTTTTGTTGTAAAGTGGATACATTTATCAATATTTTCCTTCATTGATTTTGCATCACTAAGTCATAATTAGTAAAGTTTTCAATCCTCCAAGGCTCGAAATAAATTATTTTTAAATGACCTTATACGGTTTTATTCTCTTAAATCTCTGTTCCATATTAGTTTGGTTTCTAGAACAAAATATAAATTGAATTCATCTTTTTAATCAATGACTCTACAGTTGTTCTAGCATAATTTATTAAGTCTATTTTTTACTAATTTGAGATACCAGTCTCATCTATAAAATATCTCTACACTAAATGAAAAAGATTAGAGGGAAAAGGCAGGTGATGCGTATGTAACTGAAATAAGGTTGAGGGACTATGTTAACATGATCATCACGGGAGAGGCACAAGGAAACTGTCAGTTGCAAGTTAGTTTGTAGACCTGTGAGCTGAAAGAAGACAGCACCTCTTCTGGACACTTGGACCATGATGTGTTCAGTCATCCCCACCACACAGGTAAAGCAATGTTTTCAGGTAATCACCCTTGGTGTCTTGCTGGATGAAGTGGTAGAAGAGCTTGCTGTATTTTTTTCTAGAATTCATCTGTAACTTTAAGTAAATTCACTTCACTTGTGAGACCGTGATTCTATTCCAGACCTTCTTACAGGAACCCTTATCCTTCAAGGTTTTATGTATTAGAATAGCAGAATACAGAGACTTGTTTAAATATACTAGATCAGGATAAAAATGTATTTTCCAGGTGTCTGACCTTCTTCTTGAGGCTCTTTTCCATATTATACGTCTGTAGTTATTGTACCTTTCAAATTCTTTCTGGGGGTGACGAACTCCATTTAGTCATGATGCTGATATACATGGGAACATCACATTCTTGCCCCTTCATTCTAGCACCGTAGAAATCCAATATATCTTGCTCAGTCAGTTCATAATCAATGACAGTGTGCTCTTCTGCAATTCCACCCACAAAGAGGACAATCATCAGTTTGTGGAAGTCATCAGAAGTGTTGGAAATAAAGTCCTTTGCCAGATTCGTCTCATATATTTCTTTGTCAACTCTTAATCCCCTACAGCTTCTGTTTGGCCCTTGAGTTTATGATCTTTATGAGGGATATCTCTTCAATCCCTGGTCCCTTCATGGAGTAGTTCAGTTCCAAAGCATCTTATGAAACCATTGTTTTCAGTAGGCCCCAAATCACCTTTCCCAGATTTCCAGACAAGGCTGACATTAATGCTGATACACATTCATTTTTGCTCCTTCTCTGGTGGGTTAAAGCAATATCCCATCTCTGTTCATTGCTGTGGTTGTTCAAAATGCTGACAATGATGACCTTACCCACACTTGGTCTTGATGGCTTTCAATGCTCCAGCATTCCTCCTGGCATCAAAGGCATCAAAGCTGACGTGTACTTTAAATTACTCACATGCAATTGGGTATGCATAGTTATCACCCTCCAAACTGAACTCTCACAGAATTTGTGAATAATATAGACACTTTGAAAGAAGCAGAACTAGGCACTGAGATCTATGAGCATCTCTAGACGTGGAGCCAAGGGTGCTCTAAAATTTTCCTCATTAATATTAATGTATTATATACAGATGTTCATTTAAGATGTGCATACCTTAAACCTATATAATGTTATGGTGCTATGTTTCTTAAAAAATGTTTTAATTGATTTATGGTAAAAAAAAGTAAAAACAAAGATTGCATTTTTAGTTATCTACTAGAAATTTAACATTTTGTGGGTGCTATTGTTGCTGCTATCATAAATAGGATGTTCCTTTTCATTGTATCTGTGAATATTTTAAGGTAAATGTTTTTTCTAAATATGTTAATTTTATATACAATTATTTTAGCGATATTTTGTATCCTATTAATCTTAATTTGTAGTGACAAACATTGACCATCATGAGTTTTTCAAGTATTTTATCATATCGAATAGAGATTGTTTTATATTTTCCTTTTGAATTCTTATTTTGTAGTTTTCTCTAGTCTAATTATCCTAGTTTTTACCTGCAATGTATCAATAATAAAGAGCCAATGGTGAACGTCATGCCTCTCTCTGATTCTTGTGTGAGTATCATCAACTTTCACTATTAATTCAAATGATAGCATACAGGTTGAGTTGTACAGGTTTTACAAATTTAAGAATCTTTTCATTGACTTTATATTTATAAAGAATGGTCACTAAAATTTGTAAATTGCCTTTTTCATCAAGTGGGGAAATAAGTATGCCTTATTTTTATGGCAAAATAATTAATCAAGTAATTAAAACCATGGAAGTATTCTTGGCATCACTGGAAGGAGACAGATTTGACCTTCATGTATATAATTTTGTAGTATCCTGTTGGATTTTTTAAGCTAAATTTAATTTAGGATTTTTGCATAGGTACTTACTAGGGAGATTTTTTGTATAAATTACGTATGTCTATGAAATTTCATCAGGTTTTGGTGCCAATAGTATAATTTTTTCAAAACATAATTTGGAGTTTCTTCTCTATTTTCTGTGATACACAATTTAAATAGTTTGAGGATTATATGGGCCAGGCCTTAATATTTCATTGTAATTATCTTGTGAAGTCTTCTAGGCCTAGAACTTATTTATGTAATCACTTTCTGAGAAATTTCTTTTTCTCCAGAGATTGGTCTTTTCAAATTATGTAGTTCAACTAATTTCAGTTTTGCTAAACTTTATTTCCCTAGAAATAATTTATTTCATATTAATCTAAAACATTTAGTTTAATAAAATTTTTCAGAGTAGTCTTTTACAATTATAAAACTTTATCAGTGCCTATAGTTATTGTCCCCTAACATTTCACAATTCTTTCATTTTTGTTTTCTTAAGACAATAATTGATAAAATAAGCCAAGTTAAAAAATTTGATTATTTAGTACATATCAGGTAATTTTAATGGATTTATCATTTCTATTACTAGTTATATTTTACTTTTATGTTTATTGATTCATTTGTATCAAATAACTTTGTTGGCCCTTTCCTAGGGCATTGATTTTTCATTATCTCAATATTTTTAATATGATTTTAAGGCTATATATTTTTTCTTTAAATATTGTGTAAGCCAAACCCTGTGAATTCAGATAGATAACATTTTTATTATCTTTTTATACAAACATATATGCTCTGTTTGCTTAGTTTTAAATTCAAATGTTTATTTTTAAGTAGAGAGCCATTTTATTTTCCATTAGGAAAGATATTGTTATTACTTAAAATATTATTTTGTCAACAACTTTTGGTTTTATCATCTTATGTACTATAACATAATGTTTGTAAAATTTCTCTTTTTTAATTTACTAAGTCCTGCTGGTTTATTTTTGATCAATTTTTACAAATGGCCAATGTGAAAATGAAAAGAAGGTGATGCTTGAAAATATAAAAAGTATGTGTGTGTGTGTACATTTATAATTACCTTGCTATAATACTGTGTAAGTCTTCTGTAGATTTATTTGTTTTCTGTTTTGAATATGTCTTGTACTAAAATAAGTATATCAAAGTCTATTATTAATATATTCCTATTTTACCTAGTATCTCTTCTAATTTCTGCTTTATAAATATTGCTGGCGTGTTACTTATTTCATGATATTTTCATTTCATAGTTATCTATATAAATTACTGGGTATTATTACTATAAAATGAGACTGCAACACTGAAGTAACTACTTTTCCATTTAATAATTTCTATCTGAATTCTAGTATTTTGACATGAGCGAGTGACATGGTAGAAAGAAGGGAGAAAGAATTACATAATGAGATTTTTTCTTTATTCAATTTCTTGTTAAATATTTCAAATAACCTTTTAGAATTATTTGCTTGAATTGTATCATTTCTATACATTATAAATTTAATTTGTTTCTATTAAAAGAAAAGTTTTAATTAACAGTGGTAATAGGTATTTATATTTTTATATAACTAGTATTTTTTTTCTTAGTACTGACATATTGTATGTTTAATAAAATTAAAATCTTTCATTGTATTGTATTGTATCTCTTCTTGTCTTTTTGTTTTATCCTATTTTTGCTTGTTCTTAAAAGTATATGGCATTTTCTTTTTTTATTTGTCTCATTCTGATACTTTTTATTCCTTTGATATTAATAAGGGGATCTAATAGTTAGCTGCCTCTTTGTTTTCCTGCCTCCGAAGAACAACTCTTCCTCTCCAATAACTAGTACTTTTCTTTGACTGTATCTGGAGTCTCATGTAGAGAATCCACATTTTGCTGTCTCTCTAGTTATCAGTTCTCTGTCCATTCATGTCCCTGATTTGCTTTAAGTATTTGTTACTCAGGGTAAAGTCCTCTTTTCTGAGGATAAACCCTATTTGACATGTGTTCTATCAGTAGGAGGAGATTTTTTTACTGTCTTTTTGCACTTGTTTCTGCCTGTTTTCTATTGATATGTATTCTCCTGAGCAAATTTTGCTGATATTGGACACTAATTTCCCTGTTTACAAGTAAACTAATATTTATAATGTCCCTCTAATTACTCTTTTGGCTTAGTTTATGGGTTGTTAAATTTTTCTCCTTTATTGTTCTCTATGGTTTTTAGGAGCATCCATGAGGAAATTGGAATTTAGGCATTTATCATTGTCTATGGGAAGCTGGAGGCCTTATTATAAACTTTAATATTTGAAAAATGGAATTGTTATACTGTATGAAAATTCAAATAGCAAAATATATATATAATTAAAAATACAATCCCCAAAATCTATGTTGTAAACCTAAGTATAACACTAAATCATATGTATACCAGCTAAGAACTTTTCAACGTATCAGTTACTTCCTTAGGTTTATCTAAATGACAGTACAATTTTCTGTTAAAGCAATATTTGGACATATTTTAATGTAATATGATTCCCATAGTCTGAAAGTTTTACTCTGTACAATAACACACTTGGAGAAAACCCTATCGAAATCACCAATTTGTCAGTCTCCCAGGTGACATATTTAGAAACAAAATTGAACTACTATAAAAACTATTCTTATACAGAAGCCTTATTCCTTTAAGTTAATGATGGTTTTTATTTCTTTATATTTTCTACTAATAAATTCAGTCATTGCTGAGAGATTCCTGAGGGTATACTTTAGGTGATATCAGCCTGTATTTGGGTTATAAATGTCAAGATAATTTGTTGTGGGGATGTCTCATTTAATTGCTCAATTGTCTTTACAAATTCATTTTTCCGATAGAAAAGTTGTCTTGCGTGATCCATCAAATTGAATAGAAGTGAAAAAGAGGAATGTATGTTCGCAGCATGGCAAAGAAGGGAATTTTTTTCAAGTAAAGTATTTTTCAAAGTGAAATGCAAATGGAAAATTGAAACTTAATTTCTTGAAGATAATCTAAACAAACCTCCCAAGATATAAGATAGAATTTATACAGTTTTATACTGTGCTTTAAATAGCTTTTCATGTACAATCAGAGCAAATTCAAAAGAGATGATTTGTTGTTTTGTGAGCATGAATTGTTTTTGCACTGTAGTTGTCACTTGTACAGGCAATTATTGGAGAGAATACAAATATAAAGGTAAAATTGTTTCCAAAGCTTTTTAAAGGCCCATTATTTACAACCAGTGTATTGGTTTTGATTATACCTATTCTGTTATTATATTCTCTAAATTTCCTTTTACTTGATGTCAGTTTTTGAAGAGTTGATTAAATCAGGCAGAAAAGGTAAAAATTACAAATTATGCTTGGTAGCTTCAGACACTATTCAGTTTCTGCTCTGTATTATTTCCAGTTTGGGATAAATTCCTCCTGTTTTTTCCCTACTAAAGTATACATTTACTGCCTGTATAATAAAATAATTTGACTATTTCTAATATTCTAGTGATATTAACTAAAGCAAAAAAGGGGGAAGGAAAAAGTTGATATCCTTTATTATTTTTCAGGTTTTGCAAAATCAGTTTTACTTTCAAATACCTAATTTCATATCTAAATAAGTCATGTGCAAGTGGTGGGACTTAATTGAGAGTAATGGGAGGAAAACAAGTATTTATCTGAGAAGATGAGAGTTTCATTAATTCCAGCAGCCTTTCCTGAAGTACAGACATAATAAAAGAAAAAAAATAGGATATGACAACCCAAGAAACAAAGATGAAAAACAAATGAAGTATTAAATTGAAGAGGTTAAGGAATAGAAAAGAAACTAAATATACAGTAAAAATTTAGGTCATAAAAAGAGAAACTGCTAACAAGCTGAGTGAATTCTGGAAACCAAGAGTCTTGTTTTTATTGAATGGAGGGAGGGATTATTAATCAGTACAAATTTCTTGTTCAAGGGATTGGAATCATACACAAGAAAAGTGAATGGAGGAAGGGATTATTAATCAGTACAAATTTCTTGTTCAAGGGATTGGAATCATACACAAGAAAAGTGAACAGCTTTCTCTAGAAGAACTAGTTTCTCAAACATATTCTCAGTTGAAGACATAGGACCAGTTATTAATAGGTGGTTTATGTTTCCTGGAAGACAGTATTATATTGATAGTTCTAGGAAATTGATGAATACTGCATGATGGAGTCAATTGCTAAATAATAAATATGAATATCCAATAAATAATCTAATAAAACATTTTCTCATTGATGACAATTATACAAAATCTGCACTCAAATACCAGAAATAATTCTGAGTGGAAGAGAGAATGATACTTTTCTTACAAACTAAATGGGGCAAGTTCTAAAGAACATAATAACATTGGAAAAATGTTCTTTTTTTCTGCTATAATATCTGCTACCATGAAATATGAATCTATGTGCTCTATTTACAGAATTTGACAGTTAATTCTCATCAAGTTTAAGAGCCTTTTTCTTTTGTTATTTTAAATTAAAAATTTTATTTAAAGTAATTTACAAATATGTTTGAGCTTTACACTTATATTTCATAGTAGGAAAATGGGATGACCAGTCTAGTATACACACACACACACACACACACACACACAGAGTCACATACTTTAGTATGTTCAGAAAAAATCTTTAGAGGGTTGAGAAAACCTAAGTTCAACAAAAATTCTTAATATTGTACGTTCAAACAGGATATGAATGTATTCTGTTTTTATCATGTTTTGAAGCCAAAAAGTCAGTGATCCACTATAACATGAACTTGTGCTCATATTACAAATTCAGTTTAGCTTTTATTATTTTTATTCCTCATCAGTATAAAATTGATTTTTTTAGGTTTGCCTAATTTACTGTTTTTATCACTATCCAAATATCCATGAAGTATTCTTTACTTCGTTCTCTTTCTAAAGTTGAAACACACCCAAATGAGAAAACAAACCTAAGTTGTCTTCGTTTATAGAAAAAAAAATGAACTTTATCAATATTATCTTATAATTATTCTTCATGTGAAAATTATACATAAGATCCTTTTTTTAACCCCAACTCTTTTGCTTCTCTCCCTTAGCAGGTACCGCACACCTTCACCAGACAGGCATTTCATGATTTTTGCAACCCACTCCATTGTTCCCATAGAAAATCTCACCTCTTACACCTCAGAGATGGAGGTAGGACAAACAACAAATTCTTTATTAAGTTCACCCTCAACAAATACGTGTTAGCCCTTTGTGACAAATTCTACCTGAGATTCAAATCTCCACGTGAAAGGCAAACCCCGCCTCCATTACTTACAGATCTATCTATGCTAGTGCTCATCCTACCTGCAGTCACCAATTTTGGTTGTTGTTATCATTTCGTTCATGTTTTTTTGAGATAACTGCTGCATAAATAAGTTTATATATGCAGGTTTACTATTAATCAACATGAAAACATACTATGTCTACCGCCAAATTTCCAATAGTGCTGTATGAATGTCTAATAGACCCCCACCCAACCCCCTTTCTCTCAGTTAACCTTAGTTCCATTGTCAGTATTTAAGGATCAGATTTCGTTTTGTCTGTTCATTAGCTTCTTTCTTTATAGTTGGTTACTATCACTTCACTGTATAGTTAAAAATTTGAGACTGTGATATCTCCACTTGTTTTCTCAAAGATTACTTTGACCATTCTGGGTCTTTTGTAACTCCATACAAATTTCAAATTGTTTTGTTCTATTTTCTTGAAAAATATCTATTAAAGTTTGGTTGCAATTGAATTAAATCTGTATGTTACTTAAAGTAATATAGCTATTTTAACAATGTTAGTTGTAACATGAGCGTATAATATCTTTCCATCTCTTTGTATCTTCGTCTAATTCTCTTAGCAATCTTTTACAGTTTATTCAAAAGTATTTTTCCTATTATATTTTTTATATATATTCTTAATTTACTTTTCTTTCATCTCTTTGGTTTCATATAAAATGCAGTGCATTTCTATATATTAACTTTGTAGCCTCTTAACTATACTCATTATTAGTTCTAATAGTATTTTGGTATAGTCTTTAGGTTTTTCTATTTATATTATCATGACATCTATAAATACTAATAATCTTTTTTCCAATTTAGATTCCATTTATTTCTTCTTCTTGTCTATTAGTTCTATCTAGGACATCCAGTATGATATAGAATAGCAATTTTAAGAGTAGACACTTTGCCTTCTTCCTAGTCTTAGAAGACATAATTTTAATATTTGATCATTGAATGTGATGTTGACTGTAGGTTTACCATATATGGCCTTTAATATGCTAAGGAATGGTCTTTCTATTCTTATTTTATTGAGTGTTTTTTTTTTTTTTTTTTAATCATGCATGAGTGAATAAATCCCACATGGTCAGAATGGATGATTTTCTTGATGCGTTGTTGAATTTAATTGGTTAATATTTTGTTCAGGATTTTTGCATCCATGTTCATCAGAGCTATAGGTCTATAATTTTCTTCCTTTGTGATGTCCCTGTGTACTTTTGGTATCAGTGTAAGGTTTGCATCATAGAAAGTGGAAGTAGTCACTGTTATTCAATATTTTGAAAAAGTTTAACAAGTGTAGGTATTAATTCTCTGAAGGTTTGATAACACTTCTAAAGCCATCACGAATGGGTTTTTATTTATTTTTGAAAAAATAGATAATTTCTTTAATTTCCTTACTTGTGGTAGTTCCCTTCAAGTTTTCTCTTTCTCCCTGGTTCAGTCTTTGTAAACTGAATTTGTTCAATTTATTAGCATACAACTACAGTTGTCTCACATATGTTTTGTATTTCTGTGGTATCTGTTATATTTCTTTCATTTTGAACTGTTTATTAGTGTTTTTTGTGTTTTTCTTAGTGTAGTAAAAGGTTTGCCAATTTTATTTAGCTTTTCAAAAAACAGATTTTAGTTTCATTGATCTTCTGAAATATTTTTTTATTTTTTGGTTATTTCTGTTCAAATTTTATTATTCCCTTCTTCTACTAACTTTTGGCTTCAATTGTTCTTTGTCTAGTTGCTTTAGATGTAAGATTATATTATTTATTTCTGATTTTTCATGTTTCTTCAAGTAGGCCTGGACTGCTATAAACTTCCTGCAGTACTGGTTTTGTACATCTCGTAAGTTCTGATATCTTATGTCTCCATTCTCACTTGTCTCCGAATACTCTTTTAGTTCTCTTTTGATTTCTTATTTTACCCAATAATCATTCAGAGCATGTTGTTTAGTCTCCACATATGTTTGACTTTAACTTACTTTTATGGCTGATTTCTAGTTTTATATCATTGTAATCAGAGAAGATACTTGGTATGATTTAATCTTTGTAAATGTATTGACATTTTTTTGTTTTTTGTTTTTGTTTTTTGTCAACATATGGCTTATTCTTGACAATGCTTCATGAACATTTGAAAAAATGTGAATTTTACAGTTGCTGGATCAAAAGTTCTGTAAATGTCTATTATACACTTGTATTCTAATTTGTTATTTAAGCTGTTGTTTCCTGTTAGTGTTCTGCCTGGTTGATCTGTCAGTTATAAGTGGTGTATTGAAGTCTTCTATTATTGTGTTGTTTAATGTCTCTTTATTTCTGTTAATAATTGCTTTATATATTTTTGGTGCATGTATGTTAATATATATTAATAATTGTCATGTATTTTGCTGAATTAACTTTTTAATCATTATATAATGTCCATCCTGTCTTTTGACACCTTCTTTAGTTATAAATCTTTTTTCATCTGATAAAAGTATGGCTGTCCGCTTTTTTTTAGGATACCGTTTGATATAGGATTGTCTTCCAACTTTTGTACTTGAGATTGTGTTTTGTTTTAGAATTTGTGTGGGTTTCCTATGTGCAGCAGCAAGTTGGGTTTTATTTTTTAATCCATTTGACCGCTATGATTTTTGATCAATAAATTCAATCTATTAACATCTAAAATGATTATTGATATATAATTGTTTATTGCCATTTTGCTAATGTTTTCTGGATATTATTGCAAACTGTTTCTGTGTCTTTAATCTTCTCTTATTCTTCTCTCATCTTTGAAAGCATTTATATTGTGTTTGATTTCAATTTTCATTTTCTTCTGAGGTTTTTCAATAGATACATGTTTCCCCTGAGGTTGACAAATAAGTGACTATATTCATAACTAGTTTTAACTTGAAAGCAAGTTACTCTTTAATTCACTTTAATAGTCCACACTTTTACTCCCTTCCTCCTCACAGTTTATATATTTGGTGTCTTACTGCTTCTAAGGGGATATCTTTTCATTTGATAGAAATTCCTTCAGTATTTCTTCTATGATGAATTCCTTTAAGACTTGTTTGTGAAAGTCTATTATTCCTTTCAAATCTAAGTGATAACCGAGCAAGATGGAGTATTTTTGTTTGGAAATAATTTTCATTCTACACTTCTTTCTACATTTGTTTCTACACTTCTGACCTGTAAACTTTCTGCTGAGAAATCCAGACAGTCTTATGAAGGCTCCCTTACATATAATTCCCTAATATGTAAATATTCCCTTACTTTTCCTAACTTCTATTAAGATTCTCTCATCATCTTTAATCTTTGTCATAAGTTTCTTTTGTTTGATACTCTTTGAGCTTCCTTGATCAGAGGTCTGCTTCCTCCCAAAATTAGAGAAATTCTTAGCTATTATTTCTTCAAAAATATATTTCTCTTTCTCGCTCTCTGATGAAAATGTTCCTTGTGCTGTCTTTGCTTCTTTTCATTCTTTTGTTTTTGCTCTTGTGTGTATGTGTGTGTTTTGGGGTTTGGGGGAGGGTATTTTGGGTTTTGGGTTTTATTTTGGTTGGTCTACTTGGTGACATTCCACTGGCGTATCTTCTAGGTCACCGATTCACTTAAAAGTTTCTTTCAATCTACTGTTGAGCCCCTCTATTTTGTTCTTTAACTCAGCTGTTACATTCTTTAACTCCATGAATTCTGTTTATAATCACCTCACACTTTCTCTTTGTTGTAATTCACTTTCTGTTGCCCCGTCGTTCTCCTGATTTCAGCAAGCATCATTAAAACCATTCCTTTAAAATCTTCTTCAATTCATTCACTACATCTGTTGCATTCAAATTTGCTGTTGGGACTCACATTTTGGTTCATATTTATGGTATATTTCTCTGTATCTTCTTTGTTTGGTACTCTGTGTTTATTTCTATGGGTTTGACTTGAAGACTTCCCTTCCCTGCCCAGATATAACAGCCTTGTGTTAGTGTATCAGATTGTAGAATATAGGCCTGGTGTGTTGGCCTAGAATGCTGAACTTGCTGGTATATGAAAGCTGCACCAGTCAGAATTGTTAGAGTTCTAAAGTCAGCAGTATTAAGACCTAAAAGTCCAAACTTCAGAGTTCAAGTAGGAGGAGGGAATACAGTGGTCTCCCCTAGAGTTACAAGCATGAATAGCAAGACACAAGAAGAAAGACCCAGATTGTATAGGCCCAGGTAACAAGCCTTTTAGCTCTTTGAAGAGTGTCTGTATCACTGGTCTCTGCTGACAGATCCCAGGATTTCACTACTGGGTCATCCTCATGCTGAGACTGATGAGCTTCTCTTGCATTTATGATGATGTGTGTCCATTCTCTTTATGAATATTTTGATACCCATTCTTTCTCAAAGGTCATAGCTATTGAATGGATATAATTTTGTGTGTATGTGTGGAGGAGTGAGCTCAATATCACACCATCTTGGAACAATCTTTTGCCAGTGTTTACTACTGACTTTTTTTTTATTTATACCCATACTGCTGAGAATATCTTGTATTTTAATAGACACATTCTGTTTGTATCACAATATTTCTTGAAGTTTTAATTAGTTGAATTTTCAGCCAACATTTAAAAGTTGGAAGATTACACATAAAATTAAGTTCCCTCAACTGGTTTGAGATAATATGACACTGGTTTCATGTTCACTAAATATAGAACAGAATTATTATTTATATTATGTATTATTTATTATTTATTTCTATTATAATTATTTATTGGTCAAACTGTATTATAACATTATACAAATTTCATATGTGTATTATTATAAATCATCATCTGTAAATATTGCATTAATTTCACCATTTACAATCCAAATCTATCATTTACCATATAATTGATACCTTTTGTTTGAATTGACTACCTCCCCCGTTTCTTCTGGTAAATAGCAATTTGAATTTTTATTTTAAAAGTTTATTTTTATTTCATCAATTCATTTGTTTCTCTGAATACCTCACATGAGTGAAATAATACAGCATTTGTCTTTCTCTACATGACTTATTTCACTAAGCACAATGACTGTTAGGTCTATATATATATTGTTGCAAATGGCAATATTTCATATTTTTATAGTTGAATAGTATTCTGTTTTGTACATATATCACTTTTTCTTTATCCATTCATCTTTCAATGGACAGTTTGTTTCCATCTCTGGGTATTATAAATAATACTGTGATTAACAAGGGCATGCCTATATCCTTTCAAAGTATTGTTTTATATTCTTTGAATAAAAACCTAGAAGTGGAATTCCTAGGGACAATGGTATTTCTATTTTTAATTTTTTTAAGAAATCTCCATACTGTTTTTCATAATGGCTGCACCAATTTATAATCCCACCGACAGTTTTCAAGGATTCCTCTCTCCTCATAGCCTTTACAACTCTTTTTTCACCCTTGGATAGCAACCATTCATTCTCATAGATGTGAGGTGATATCTCATTGTTGCTTTGATTTACATTTTCCTAATACTAAGAAATAATGAACATCTTTCTATGAGCCTGTTGATCATCTGTATGTCTTCTTTGCAAAAGAGTCTATTTAAATAATATGCCCATTTTAACAGAGTTGTTTTATTTTCAGTTACTAAATTTTGTGAGTATTTTATGTATTTTGAATATTAACCCCTTGTTGAGCATATCATTTACAAATATCTTCTCCTGTGTGATAGGACTTTTCATTTTGATAATAATTCATTAAGCAGAAATGTTTTATTTGGTATAACCTCATTCTTTTATTTTTTATTTTGTTTCCCTTGCTATTAGCATCAAGTCCCCAAATGCATCTCTAAGGCCAATGTCAAGAAGCATACCTGCTGTTTTCTTCTATGTATTCTATGGTTTCGAGTTTTACATTCAAATCATTAATTAAATTTGGATTCATTTTTCTTTATTGTATTAGTAGTCTAGACTCATTTTTTTCATAATGTCCAGTTTTTCCAACAGCATTTATGAATAAAGCTTTTCTTGGTCCATTGTATACTTTTGATTCCTTTGTAGTAAATTTGTTGTCCATATGTGTGTAGGTTTCATTCTGGGCTCACTCTCCAGTCTTCCAGATTCTTGACCTCTCCTTATTGACTATTTACACTTGACTTTCTTCATTTTATTACTTGTTTTTTCCTATAGGTATTTGTTTAGACATTGAGTTCATAATGTTGCCTTCTAGCGTGAATATATCTTATTAAATTTAATTCTCCTATCTCACTCATACTTTTCGTGACACCATATTCCTTACTTCTTTTGATCTCTAGAACCATTTTCTTTTTCCTCTTAGTCTAATATTAAGCCCCATTTGTAAATCCCTCAGAATCAGCCCTTAGTATTATTATTTTCTTCATTTCTTCTTTCATACAACCTGCCTGGGCAAACTCATCCATGACCTTCAAGGTAAAGACCCCTCACAATTCAATATAACCAAGCCATACCATTTTCCATCTTTTTCTTATTTCTTAGAACCTCATATATCCAACTACTCACTGGAATTTCCTTCAGGAGATATTAGCATTTCTGGAGAACTTAACATTCCAAACTAAGATACCTCTTCCCCTATCTAGTTAACAACCACTTCATACCAGAAAAACTCTTATTTTTTATACATAGTTAATGATGTTATCGTTCAAGCCACCCCATTCAGAAACCTCGACATCATGCTGAAATTATTCTTCTCAGTAATCCTCTCTCTTCCCTACCAAAGAGGGGGCAATTTCTGTCAAGCACATCTTGTGACTACCTCTCTCATACAGCCTTCTGTAATCGCCTACTTAAGCCCTCAGTACATTTTCTTGAACTGATGCAATTTTCTCATCATTACTAGCCCTCCTTTTTATCTCCTTTACTTAGTATAACTTGCCATGCTTCTGAATATAACATAATGCTCTATTGTTCATATCTTTTACGATGGTTTTCTGTTGCCAAAAACAAACAACCTTAAATCCCTGTGCATTATACAAAGATCCATCTTGATATGACCTCTCATACTTCTTTAGCCTCATCTCCTTTGCAATTCATTGTCACATCTTATATTTCAGTAATTGTTCCTTGAAACTACCATACATTTTATTTCATCTTGTTTATATAACCTGACCTCCTCCCAACTTCTAAAATGACTTTATCCCTCTAGTATACATTCTCTAGAGTACCCTTATTTGTTGAATATTCCTACCATGCCCAAATTTACCTGTTTCTACTTCTCTGGTTTTTTGATACCTCATACCTGACTTATACTACCATATTGGTCACATCTGCTTAATTTTTAAAAAATAAACATAAATGAATGAAAAATATCAGGAATAAAAACACAGAGGTTAATGCTATGGAAATCTAGATATAATTTACTTAAAGTAACCAGTAATCCTCAGTGCTAGTTCATAGTATTATTCCCACCCTAACCTCAACATATTGCAAATAGGCAGCAACTAACACGTATTTTTAGAATATATGCATAAATAAATGGCAAATGTATTTTAACTGAACAGTTGTTATATTTTTCTATTCAATAAGCATTAGCAGATTGTGGAATTCAGTGATTAAACCTGAGACCATTGGCATCGTCTTATAAAATGTTTGAAATGCAAATTTCTGAACTTTGCACAAGAACAACTATTCCAGAAACACAGAAATTCAATAATTTATGTTTTAAAGAATTATTTAGGTCATTCTGATGTCCACTAAAATTTAAGGACTACTGATCTAAGTTAATGATTAATAGGTAAAACTCTAAAGATAAATGTTAAGTTAAACTAAATCTAAAAATATAAAATAAAATTGAATTTTGATAATATCTTATGATAGTCATTTCCAAAGTGAACTTGTATATTTAATCTTATTAAAGTGCCTGATATATTTCTAAATTACTGTTAATGCTTTGAATGAGGCTAAGTCTATACACACAAAATATAGTTGATAATTCAGGTAACTAGCTAATTTAAGCCATTAAATATAGTTATATAATTTGGATTCAATATTCTGCATTATTGAAACATAAAATTTATATTTGCCTGAGTAGTTATATTATTCCTTCAAATTTGCATTTCAGTTTTCAGACCTCAACTTAGGAAACAAAGAAAATTTCTATATAAATGGTTTATATGAGTATTCAAAGTGTTTTAACTATTCTCCATTGGAGCCAAAATCATTCTTTAATTCAGATGAAGAGCTGCTGGAGTATCATAGTTTCCTACTCAGCAAGCATTACTATAGAAACAATCTATTATTCAGATGAATTTAATTAAAGGTTTTACGATGTAACTAATGTTTGCTCTCATGTGTTTGGAAGTTTCCTCTTTTTGACCATTAAATATTATATAAAAAAGAAACAACATGGTTACCAAAAAAAAATAAAAATAATATTGTTTCAAAAAAAATCTGTCATAAATTGTGATCAACTTCATATCATGATTCCCCCTTAGGATGTGGGCAAAATACATATTTCTAAAATGAAGAAAATTGCTGGTAGTTGAAAAACTATGCAGTTTTCTTTCATTAATAATGAATGTTAATAACTATTTAATAGGCATATCCATACCAGATATTCCCCATGCGTGTACCATGTGAAAGATTTGTTACTTAGCAACACTCAAATCAGGACAGTCCCTTATTCATACAGCTTTTGAGTAACCAGTGTCTCATGTGTGTTTGGAACACTCCATTAAGAAAGTGCCTATCGGCATGATGACTACATGACCATCCCAGGTTAATCTAGGCTAACATATTATTACTTTCACAAGACTGAAATAGAGGTTTTAATGGGGCATTTGGAAAAGAAAGAAATCAATCAAAGAGAACCAAATTAACAATATTATTAGTAAATCATATATTGTTATTAAATAATTATCACAGAGGTCTAATTAGGTCTGTTAGGTAAACACTGATGCCTTTGCTCTCTTTTCCAACCCTTCTTCACTGAGGAATTTTAACTTAGAGTGACTGAAAGTAATCTGTTGCCTTGTCCTGTTTTCTGCCTTATCTCCCTTTTCCCTGTTTTCTGCTTCTCTGCCTTCATGATGGCCAGGCCAGGTTAGAAGCATTGTCTCTCTAACATCATCAGCATATATGAATAGGTTCTGGTTCCCTGCTTCAGCCTCTGCTCCTGTGGTTGTTCTTGTGACTTCTGCTACAGCATTAGCTTCCCCTGACCTCTGCACAAGTGTGCCCTGCAGTATTGGGTCAGGACTCCCTGTGCTTCAAGAATTCACTGTACTCCTATCCTTACAGCTTTAGTGTAAATTTGTGCTGTTTCTGTGGTATCTCTTACAACAGTAAATGCCTCATGAGTCTACATCTTTCACAGCATTAGTGACTGCATCTGTTCCTCTAAAGAGTCTCATATATTGTATCAGGCTTACTAGGTGATCTATTGTCACTAATACTAGAACAACACTGTCTGCTCTGACCCATTTGTCACCCTCTAACCAGGTTAGCCAGGTCAGTACTGGGTTCACACCGAATACTGTTTCCCAATCTAAGAGCTAAATACAGTGCCCTTTGACAATATTCTCTGTTGTGCTAGCCATCTGTGGGTGACCCTATGCACCTCCTTACATATTTACAAGAAAGACTCATCTCCATTCTACAGTTTTTTCCCTGAAAAGGAAAGGCAGCTTTGTCAGTTATCTTCCCTGCTTCTCCCATCAAATTTGATCTTCTGCTTTCTCTGATTCAGAGATGAAAGTCATGATTCTATGCACATTGAGTTATTTGAATAAAACTCTCACAGTGACTTTAAAACTTCCAATTTAAGGTCAGAATTGTAACTATCCCTATTTTAGAAAAACACATTGACATTATTTCATGATTCTTTATTTTGTATGCTAACAAGTGGCAGTAGAATTAATGCAGATCATAGTTTGTTCAGATCAAAAGCTGGTTACTCTTTCTGCTCTGTACTGTGAGTACTGCCAGTCAGCCAGACACATTCCTTAGGCCTGGGACAGCCCCCTGCTGAAATATCAGCTGCTGAGGGTGCACAGTTTTGCCTCTCACTGAGACTTGTAGTCAAAGGCAGGAAACTGCCTTTCCCAAAAGTATAGTCCTTCTCATGGGGGTGGTTGTAGCCAGTAGCTGGTTATTGTGGGAAGACAAAGGCCAAATACCCTGGCTCCCACTTAGTGTTATTATTCTCAAGGATTCATACAGCTCCAGACTTCACAGGGGGCATGCTCAATTGTTTTTGCATAACGGCTTAACTTCCTCTGCCCAATCCTGTCTTCCTGCCTTATAGGAATATCTCCTGATAGCACCCCCATGACATTTTTTCACTATTATCAAGAATCCCATTTAAGACATCACCCACCCACTCCTCCCCACTCCATGTCCTCATCCCACCACACACACATATGTCCTCTTATCACCCTACTATCTTTACTTTGCATGACTTACTTGAATTTAAGTTTCTACTTTTCAGTCCATATTCAAATACACAAACCTAAGCAAGAAGCAAAATGCTTTTAATTTGTATTTAACTGACTGTAAATAGTAAAATTATGAGAGAATTAAAATTCCAAAGGTTTGTAGAAATGAGGAGAAATTAAACCAAGGAAATGATTATAAATTTGTGATTATTTTCTGAGGAATTTCAATGATGGGGATAAATGGAGAAATTTTTATATACAATTCTCTTGTGCAAGATATATTTTTGTTTCTGATATTCATAAATTAGAAAAAATAAGGTCAAAAATCATTTTCTTTCAAACTAGAATAAATGAGAACCAACTTGGGGGTGAGGGAACAGCAGTTCAGATTGTTGAGGTTTTCTCAATTTGCATAGGATTGGTAAAACCCTTTTAGAAAATCCTATGACTGAGGTGTGAATTCAGTATCCTGAAAAGGCATATAGCAATGTAAACAATATATTAGAACAGCAAAAATAAATGTTAAAAAATTGAGTTCTTCTACCTTAGGAAATAAAGTAGAAATTTAGTTGTAAGCATTATAATTTTACGAAAAATGTGATTATCCCATATATATAAGCAAAAGAACCTCAAAACTGGAAGGAATATTAACATTCAACCAATCCTCAGGAATTTTAGATGAGGTCAGTGGAAGCACTTTGGTTGGCGGAGGGTTCTAGTATTCAGTCTCTGATATCGTAAGTATGGATTGTCTACATTTATTTAGCGTGCCATAATGCTCATTAATTCTCATGTGGATATTTATGGCTCCAAAAAACACCAAAACTTTTGTAAAAGTGAAATGAAATAAAAATAAATAAACCTGATGTTTTATTCTGACTTTACGATGATTTACTATTTGACTTTGAATGAAATATTTAACATATTTTTGTATATAGATTGGATTCATAATTCTAGATTTTTCAAAGAGAAAGATAATGGGAATATCCATGTGCCTTCTTGGTTAAAAAGTAAAGCTCTTTTTGTTAAATATGACAGAATACATGAAGATATAGCCTCCACATTTCTATTCATCACTTTCACAAAAGTGACATGTTCTGAGAAAGACATTGTAGTAGCAGTTAATTATAGTAAGTTAATTTCCATTATAACTTAACGCATGTTAGAAATTGTATATCTGCTTTGATGGAAGTGGTGCATTTAAACAGAACCATGTTTATGTAAGTAGTTTATCAGTACCTACAATTCTTTCTGGACATGGGTAAAAATGCGTACAAAAGCAATTTGTTCTATATTTATTGCAAATCTTAATGAAACATAAGCTAAATAGCATCTATTTTATTTAAGTTATAAGGCAAATATAGTAAAATATGGATGCATAACTTACGGTGGTGTTTTTCAGTTTTACAGTTTAAGAACTGTAACAGGATTACACTCATCTCTTTCGTATTTCATGCCTGAAAGTGCAAGCATTACACAAAATTCTCAGTGTTTATTCTTTCCAGATGAACTGCAGTTAGACAACTAAATCTGTAATGCGATATAACATGGTCATATTAACCTAGTGGTGCAGAAAAGGCCATCTGTACCACCTTGGATGTGATTAAACACTAGGAGCAAACTAAATGTCTTGTGTGGTCATTAAGAAAGGCAGTGAATTGTTTTTAAGGAGGAGAGTAATGTGACTGATGAAAAATGAGTAAGAATAGGTATTGACCTTCCATGTATTGTAATAAGCTTGCAGAATTGATTCGTGAACTGCTTTATAATTCAATTCTATGTGCATTAAAAAGTAATCAAATGACTTTGATGCAGTTCACCAATTTTTAACTTGGCAATTTACTTGAGTATATAAAAATTGTTAGTATAATTATGTAAGAATACTTGCAAAATGGTGACCGTGATGCACTGTTACTTAATCTTATTTAAACAGATTGGCTACTCTCATCTACATTTTATTAACCCAGAGTTTTATGTTGAATGCGCTTGAAATTTGTCTGTGCATTGTATTGCACTGTTTATCAGAAAAATAAATTCTGTTTCAATTAGGCTTAATGCTGTGAGCTGCTAACTCACAAATGAAAGTTTACAATAATAAATTAACCTGCTTAATTCTAAAATTTTAATACATATTTTACAATCACTAAATGATGAAGAGTTTGAAAGCATTTCTGTGTATGCTCTAGTATCAGAGTAATAGCAATTAATAATCTCGGAAAGAAGGTGGTGTTAACAGTAAGGGTTATATAGGGCATGATATAGAGTTTACCATTTTCATGACCTACTGAGACCTGCTCCATCAATCATTTTTGGTAAATATGAATCAATACAATTCCAGGAGGCTAACATTAATCTAATTAAGACAGAACAATTCTAGTTTTGCCACAGTCAAAATTGAAATACATTATCAATTTAGGTTGTTTATTGATATTCATTTACAATGCTCAGACATTCTGTCAGAGCTGGTATTTGGTAAGTAAAATAGACAAGGGCAGAAGGAAGGAAAATCCTCTATAAGAAAATGCATTGGAGCGAAAACCTAAAGGATGTGCTAAGTAGGAAGAGTAAAAAAGTATAAAAGACCAGGCAACCTGAATCTGAAAGAAGCAGAAGTCTCCAGAGAAATTTGAAACTCTGTATGCAAATCAAGATGGCAATGAAATATCACCTCACGCCTGTGAGAATAGCTATTATCAAAAAGACATGAAACAACAAATATTGGAGAAAATTTGCAAAAACGGAACCCTCCCACATTGTTGGTGGAAGAGTAAATTGGTTCAGCCACTAGGGAAAACCAGATGGAGATTCCTCAAATAATTAAGGATAGAAATAACATATGATTTACTGACCCCCCACTCTGGATATTTATCAGAATAATAAAAAAAAAAAAATTCAAAATAAGTCACACAAAGACACACACTGAATGTTTTCACTCATATGTGGTAGATAAAGAGACAAAGCAAAATGTTTGTAAGAACAAAATAATTGTTACCAGAAGAGATGGGAAGAGGTTCAACTATATGATGAGGGATGGTACCTAGACTCCTGGTAAAAAATATTTTATATATGAATATGCACACATACATGTATGTATATATCTAGATCCCAAATTAAACAAGAGTATAATTATTAGAAGTAAATTTTTTTAAGTTCATTTTTTTCATGGTGTGCCCTGGTGGAGCAGTGGTTAGGTCAATTGTCTCCAAAGAAGCAAGCCACATACCCCTGGGTTCCAGTCCTGGGAGACAGCCAGTGTGGCAACTAAATAAAGAAAGTAAAAATGCTTCTTCCTCCTCTCTATTCCTGCCTGCCTGTCTACTCACCTTCATTCCTTTCTTCACATTTCCTTTTAAAAAAATAAAGATGATATTTTCAAATAATGGACAAATATAATGTAAATGTGTAAAATAATCAGTATATACCTCAAGAAATCAAGTGAATCATGATCATAATTTTGACAAAAGTAAGAGCAATTGAGACCAGAGTAGTGAAAATATTGAAATGACATACAGGAGGTGAAATGAACACAATTATGGTATGTATTGGATATGAGGATGATGGAGAGAGAGAGGACAACAACTAAAATGTCCTTCAAGTCTCAGGTTTGTATGACTAGCTGAATAGTGATATCATTCACTGAAAAAAACAATGGCTGGGCTTGGAGGGATAGTTCATGAGATTGAGTTTGCTATGAGAGTTTTCAAGTGTCTTTAAAACTTTTAAGTAGAGATATTGATAAGGACATTAGATATCAGGTTTAGGACTCAGAGAGATGTCTGGGCCAGAGATACAGATTTATGTGTCATTGAATTAATGATAGAATTGAAAATATGTTTGTAAAAAGACACTGGGGAAGTAGATTCAAATAAAATGAAGAAAAGTTCTTGAGTTTTGAAAATGTTCTTCCATATTTTAGGACCATCCTCAACACATTGAGGCAAAGTTCACGCTAATTATATTAAAGATAATGGTGCTCATGATATTTGAATAACCATATAGTACCCAATATAGACACCCCTTGACTGTTTATTATTTGATTTCTTTTTCTTATTTTTTCATTGTCTTTTAGAGGTATACTTTGGACTTTATTTTATTTTTTATGTGTATAAAAGAATGCATGGAATACCTAGGCAATGGACTTAGATAAAAAAGAATCTGATACACTTCCCCTTCTTTCACACTTACTGAACTAATCAACATTTAAAGTTTGGAGTATGCTCTTCTACATTTTTCTCCGTTGCCATACAAATTATATGGACAAATAAAGGGTTTTGCTATGTTTAACAAAATAATTATCATAAATACTCTACAATAAAACTTGCTTTTAAATTAACACGCCATTTGAATAGCTTCAATAAAACATATGCATATTCTTATGTTTTAAAGAAAATCATGACTGCAAAATATTAAAAATGTCGTAATTTATTCCACCATTTTCCTTCTACTAAATATTCAGATTCTGAGTTATTGTGCCTTTTGAATATCCTGTAAGTGATAAATGAATTATTTGTATTTCAGTAGATCTTGTATGCTAACATTACAAAGAGTTTTAAAAATTTCCAATCCCACCAGCAGTGTTAGAATGCCCATCGCATTCTTTTCCAGCAATAGATAATATGCTTCTTTTACATTTGTTGCTAAATTCAAAAGTGGAAAGCAATATTTTCTTCTTCCAATTTGTGTTTTTGTTACCAGTGAGTTTGACATTTATTAGATAATATTTATATTTTAATATGCACCCCTTAATGTTTATATTTAATTGCCCTCTGAACATCATCCACTCTGAGATTTATATTTATATGGCATAATGTCTTTATATATATATAACATATTTGTATATTTATTTATATACATATGTTTATATATGTACATATATAATATTTCTTACCATATTCTCATTTCAGGAAACAAATGAAGAAATTCTTACCCATACAATACATCTATCTCTGAAACCAGTCTTTCAACAATTACAACTGAAATGAGAAATGACCCCCTATTTTCATCCAAATTCAGCTCAGAATGTTATCTAGTCAAACCTTGTAGATATGTCAGACCACTTCCTCATTCTCATTTCTTTCCCTTTGCTCCTACGCACGATATAATAAACATATACACTAATGCATACACTATACTCATTTCTGTGTCTGTCTTATACATATGTTGTCCCATCTCTCTTTTCCTTTCTAAATGGTGTTCCACTCTTTAAATTCCTTCAATAAATGGAAATGTATTTGTTTTCTAAGTTATCAAAGCAACTTTTTGTTATTCAAATAATGATTTTTATGTCACTAGAGTCTATCTAACCATCAGAAACACAGTAAAATTCTCTTACTAGGTTCTTATTATGTGCTTACATTCATATTCTCATAGAAGTTTTCTGCAATATCTTTCAATCCAAATGTAACTAACTTAAGAATTAATGGATAACTCTGTTACCTGGTGTTTGAACATGAATCAACAACATTAGTTTAATTTTTTTAAGGAATATAATTTTGTCTTGTATTAATGTGCTCTCCTGTCTCTGCTTGCAGGGAAACTTTTTGGCTTCAAGTTCCCTGGTCTGCGAGTTCTCACTTATAGAAAACAGTCCTTACCACAAGAAGACCCTGATGTGGTGGTAATTGATTCATCTAAACACAGTGATGATTCAGTAGCCATGAAACACTTTAAATCTCCTACAAAAGAAAGTTGCAGCCCCTCGGAAGCAGATGATACAAAAGCCTTGATACAATCCAGCAAATGTTCTCCCTTGGTGAATATATCTGGGCCTCTTGACCATTCCTCTCCCAAAAGGCAATGGGATAGACTTTACCCTGATATGCTGCAGTCAAGTTCACAGCTGACTCATTCCAGATCAAAAGAAAGCCTTTGTAGTATACGAAGGGCTTCTTCAGTTCATGATATAGAAGGATTCAATGTCCACCCCAAGAACATATTTAGAGACCGGCATGCCAGTGAAGGTATGTTTGATTTTTTAAAACATGCAATTAAATATTAATGAGTAATGGAAGGTAATATGCATATTGTTTTTAATTTTCACACTAACCCTTAGAGGAGAAAATGTCAGTAAAAGTTATAAAAATGTAATTCTTACTTTCAGGTATTAATGATCCCTTCTATGAACCCTAGTGAGTAATTTGATTTCTTCTTCTGACTTCTTTATCTGTACTTCTGAAATACTACAATAATCATTATCTGCCTACTTTATGGATTGTTAATTAATTAATGCTTAATAGAAAATGTACGTAGACTATGACACTATCATCTCAGGCATAATTAATTTTGCTGCATTTAACAAATAGTCAAGCCCTTGACATAAAGGATTTTGTGCCTTCACCAGACTATTTTGCTAGCTAACTCTTTCCAAAGGATAAAGCACAGGAATTTGGTGTAGAGAGTGATTAGAAAGCTATAAACTAATTGAGGGTGAGGTGAGGAGAGAATAAGTAGGGGGAAGGGGAAAGGAGAAAAAACAAATTTAAAAGTCCTTATCTCAACCAAATCAACTTGAAAAGCAAAGCCAAAATTTATTTATTTCTTCCTGGCCTCTTTGTGTTCACAGTCTTATCTTAATCAGTGATGAAAATAAGGATGCTTCAATGGCCGTGACAAAAACAAAAAAGCATCATAGCCACACTAATCAATAATATTTGTTGAGTATTTACTGTGTGTGAGGAAATGTACGTGCTTGTTACACATCAACTTTCATTTAATTCTCATTACAACCCTATGAGTTAGGAACTATTATTAAGCTCCGTTTTATAGATGAAGAAGCTGATATTTAGATATTTGAATAAACAACTGGGTTAAGACTGCAAACCAGTCAGTGTCAGAGTCTGTCTTCAAACCCAGGACTGCCTATTTCCAGAGTCCATACAATATGTTTCTTCCTTTATTCCTGCTCCTAGCAGGGGTCTGTTTAATCACTGACCCAGGGGTTGGAGATTTAAGTACTTGCTGTATTAGTCCCATTTTTATGCATTCCCTAGATGTCACATTTTGAGAAGCCTGGTCCTCTCTGTGATATTCATTCCTAGAAGTACCCGTGATCACCCATGTTGCAGCTAGTTTTCTTTTAAAAATATAAATCTTTTCACAGGGTCACTTAGTATAGGGTATTGGATGCTTTACCAGCTAATGCTGGTTGTTTCTTAAGTCTCATTTCTAGTCTAGTAAGAGTCCTTCCATTGCACACTCTTTCAAACCTTGCACTAAAATAATTTCTTTTTCCCAAAATATGTGTCATGTATTTTCTGGTTTTATTACTTTGTTCTGCCATACTCTTGTCTCACTTTGTCCCTCCTCACACCACTACTCATAACCATAAGGATATATATATGAAGAGCCAAATAATTTCACACCTGAGTATGCAAAGCAATGTTTGCATATATTATGGCATTTGTTGCATTATTTATTAAATCCACATTATATGTCTGTCATACCAGTTAGAATTGCAAATAATTATGTTGCTGTGAGCTCCTTCAACACACCTTTGGCATAGATAACTCTGTAACCTTAGTTCTCAGCACAATTTTTTATGTCCATGCAAGAATTCAGTAAATGTTGATGTCATATCGAATGACCAGACTTGTGAATTATGTTCCAAAACCACACACAGCTGAAAATAAATAACTACCTGTTCAATAATAATCTGAAATTTAACCCAAACGTTAGGATTGAACTATGTAGGGGAATCTTTAAAAGGAACAGTAGAGAAGTCAAAACAGGTGAAAGAAAATGAATTGGCAGGGAAAAAAATTAGGATATAAATCAGTATGAGAAATAAAAGGAATAGTTTTCTACAAGATACTTTTGAGAAACTGAATATGGTGTAAGAGAAGTTAGCACATGCATTTTAATCTATAGTCCAAAGAAGGAAAAATAAAGATAAAATCAAGAACAATCCCAAACTGAATAATCATATAAATCTCTATACATCTAATAAGGTATACTCAATATTTCTAACTAAATGAAATTTAAAATTTCAACAATGGCTCTATGGCTAAATGATAATAAATCCAATATAGTAACTCGAATAACCAACATAGTTTTCATTCTAGTTAGCGTAGTCATCTTTAAGAATCATTCTGGATTTTCAGAAATGGCCTGAGTGCCTAGAATCTGAGTTATATCCTTATGGAAAAAGATGATTGAATAGATTTGGATTTCTTGGTACATATACTATATACAGGGATACTTACTAAAACTATCCTCAATATATTTCTCCCTCTCCCCAGCAGGCTATGCTTTTTTTAAAAAATATATTACTTTCTTGCAGATGTTACAGCTTCTGGCTGTAGAGGGTGTTTTTTATTATTTTTGTACAATTTTATGGTAACTTTAACTACAAAACTATGAATTGGAATAGAAAACACTATACTTTATTAGGATACATAATTTGATATCATTCATTCATTCAGGAAAGGTACAGGCAGGAATGAAGGCCAGTATGCAGGCAGACAGGAAGAGAGAAGTGGAAAAAGCATTTTAAATTTTTTTTTTTTCATTTTCTCTGTTCGTTTTGTTTTATTTTGTTTTGCTTTGTTTTAAGGAAAGATGCAGGCTGGAATGAAGGCCAGCAGAGACAGGCAAGTAGGAAGCTAGAGGAATGACAGAACACTTCACTCATTTTATTTTGTTGTTTATCTTGGTTTACACCCTGGCCCCAGGTCTTAAACCTGTGTCCTTCGGATAGTGGCCTGCGCTGTCAAAGACAGTTGACTATTGCTACTCCCCCAAGGAGTAGGCCTAGGACCCTGATCTTGAAACTAGGACCCTGATCTTGAAACTAGGACCTTAGGATGCACGTGGACTGAACCCAGTGGAGTAAACTGCTGGGCCACCAAGACATGACAATAATTTGATGTATTTTAGAAAAAGCTTTTAATAAAGGATTATGGAAAACTTATTAAACTGATTTTGTTTATGGAATCTATATAACTGGTTAAGAAGTTAAATCGCATATCTGCCAGATTTTTAACTCAGATTGTTGCCTCCTATTTCAATGAGAGATGTCCTCCTCTATGGAATATAATTGCAGACTTTTAAGTGATTTACAAACACAGTAGAGCATAACGTATTATCCTTTCATTCAGTCTATATTATCAGGTACCTTAGAATTAGACTTCTTAAACCATTTGTGAATGAGAAATTATTATTAGATTCAACTGACATGCAATTACTCTGTCAAATTGCTGCAAGATTATAAGTGCTTCCTCTGATTTCTGCATTTGTATTATATTGGAATAATAATAGGCAGATCTTAGACCAGAGCACATACCACATGATTTGCCTTAGTAAATCAAGGCAGCATTAGCTACATAATGTAACTTCCTTGAAATTTTCAAATGTCTTTTTCTTCCAGGTTTGGTAGTAGAATTATGATTTTTAACCACTGTAAGGAGTTGTTACTTTACTAATGATTTTTGAATCCTGTTTCTTTTATTTTTCCTGTTGGTTAAGTATTAAAATATCAGTGATTGTGTTTCTAATATGCATGGACACTGCTTCTGATTAAGATAATCAATTTTGTGTAATCAAGTCCTTTCTAGTATCTCTATTTGATTTTTTGTGGTCCCTCAAAGAAGGTAGAGTCATCATCTAAGGTCACAACTTCATTTTTGTATCACTATCTGAGAAAATGTCTGTGCTAACAACTCAATACACCATGCTATTGAAATGACTTCAATAGTAAGCTTTTTAACAATTGTAATATATCCCAAGATTTTAAATATGTGCAGATTCAGCATATATGTCAATAGATGCTGAACAGTTTTCAAATCTTGGATATATTTTAATAATTTTCATGTGACTTCATTTGTTTTAAGCTTATTTGTTTCCAAACTAGTAATTCATATTTGTTAATAGCAAATATGAAACAGTCAAATTGCTAATCCCACAATAAATCGGAAAACAGTTCTGAGATTTTAAAACATTTCGTTTAATGTCATTTAATTTCCTAAATAGTCTAGATATTCAGTGAATGCATTGTGTCAACATAAACTTAAAAATATCTAAGACCTTTAAACAATCAAATCTTCTGTTAATTTCTTGCAATTATTTGTGTCTGACTCGGAGTATAATTTGGTAATTACAAAATATACCTTAAAGAACAATTGAAAGGAAGTTATTAACTTTGTGATTAATAACACAAGTTGGTTTATTAAAGTATGCTGTCGTCTTAATTTTTTTTCCTTTCTAACATACTAGATTAAATTATACAAAAATAACATGCAAAATATTTTGTAGTCTTTCTCTGAGTGTATTGTAAGTCATGGTTATAGGATTATATTTGGCTCTGACAGGGTTGAAAGTTTTTAAGCATAACTGCAGTCTTTTTCCAAATTATCATAAGTATTTGATCTGTATCCTGAAATTCATTTAAATTAAGCAAGATCAATGTTTCCCATCTGAGCATAATGCTTAGTATGGCAGGTAGTATTTTTAGTATATGTTTTTAACTTGGTTAAACAGTACAAAATATTAATTTCATTTAATTACATAATTATTAAATTATTGCATGCTGGGGTTTTTTCTCACTTTTTTACAGAGGTAATTTAGTATGTAAAACATCATTTTAGTCTTCCTTTTATATTTCTCTTTTTTCATCCTTATATGCTCAAATCAGACAATGGGCGCAATGTCAAAGGTAATGTATGAATTCAAATTTTATCATATGATGCTCCAAGAGCCCCTTTATTTGGCATGTTACCTGCCTGCTGTCTGCCCTGTTCAACGCCACATCACGCTGCCCTCAGCTAGTCTAGGTGCCTGGTGGAGACATTTTTTCTTGATTTCGTTGGCGACATTGTTATTTCTCAGCTGTGTCACCAAAATGATTTTGATCTCCTTTTTCCATCAGGAAGCATAAGCCTAGGTTGACAATGAACATGACCTAAATATTTAAATTATTTGGAAAGAAACAAATATTAAGCTAAATATATTTCAGTGTGGAAGAGGCACATAAGCCTATATCAGCCAAAAAACACAAGATAAAATAAAATGAGCAAAAGGCTACGTGACAGCATTACTTCACTTGTTCCTCTTTTGTTTCCTTAAAACTAGTTTCACGTTCCTGGATGGCAGGGGGTATGGTTTTAAGCTTACTGTAGTAGTAAACTGTACATGCATGATAGCTGTTTACTCTCTTTCCTATATCACATTTCAATCATTTTTACTTGTGTCCTATATTAGTCTGAAATCACTGGCATGACCGACAGCTACTGTAGGATAGTGTTTAACGGGGAAACATTTTTATATAAATCTAGATTTGGCTAAACATTTGAAATTCACTTCTGTTTTTCTACTATATTATAGTAGACACAAGGAATCACGAAATATAATAGTCATATTATTTTCATCAATTTGAAAACGCTGGGGGCTTAGCCTTTGAACATAAGCCTTGCATGCTGCTGTGGTATGCATATAGTGACGATGACTCATTTTGTGCATGTGTGTGGCATGGACATGTCTCCACCAGTAACCATCATTACTTAGATTCACTGTTTGGGCCTCTTCGGTACGTCACTGCTACTCTGATCACTGTGAAGTTTCATATACTGATTTCTTCATTAACTTCCCTAATTAATTCAGAACTGGCAATGGTTATGAATTAATAATGCTAGAAACTAAAGATTTTTTTTGTCAGCAGCTCAGGGTAATTTGAAAATAAGAGAATTTGTGGTAGTTTCTCCCCATGCTAACTTTATTTTATAAGCAATTCCAAAAGGGGCTGTGCAGGTGACCTCCAAAAGTTGGGTGGAATTTCACCTACTTGATTATTCTATCCTGCGTCTAACCACAGTGATTTCTAAAAGAAGCTAATAAGTGTTGATTGTGGGTGGTGATTTGAGTTGATATGAATATAGCCTCTAGAAACAATACAGACGGCTTTTGCCAGTTTGCTCTGTGGGATATGAGTGGCTTTAGCATTTAACAATTATCAATAAAGTATTAGACATTAATTTTCCAACCATCTCTTAAATGCAGTAAAAAGTTAATCTAATGTTTCTCAATAAATAGAAAATTGAGCACTATTGCTTATCTCCTAAATTAATAGTTTGTGTAGTTCATTCAAATTGCAAACATTTTAATTTTGGTCTGATAAACTAATCTATTTAATCTTAAACCCTTTTCCTTCAGCACCACCCTCCCATTTTGATAGCAATAATCTAATAAAAATAAAAAATGATCAAAATAAAAAATATTATATAAAGACATAATGACTTGAAAGCAACCTTAATCATTTTTGGTTTCCATCTTTCCTGTCTCATTGTCGCTTAAGATCAAAGTCATTTATCTTTAAAAATAAATAAATAAATGAATAAATCTAATGGTTGTCCTTAGTTATAGTTCTAATACCATCTAAAAGAGAAAACAATCTTATAGCTCATGATATATTAATAATCTTACCATAAAAATTTAAATATTTTAAAATTCTTCCCTGTTGTTTTAGTCTCTAGCTTGATCTCTGAATGCAGTGTATTTCTTTGTAGAAGAAACCTGGCCTATTATATATTTAATCAGATACTTGTGATATATTAGAGCTTTATCCAGCTGATGATTTAGTCTACTCGATCGTGTTTTCCATCTCCTAGTATATTAGGCAATACATTGGGGTTACCCATTTGCAAATGTTTCTCTAAAGAACATCAAGTCCTCCCAAGCATTTTTTAGTTTTGTATTACCTTTCATTGAATTAATTATATCCCTTTATTTCTGCCCACTTATTTTCTTTAAATTCATATACTTTGTTTTTCAGGTTATTCTCCTTTCTTTCATTAGAATCTTAAATCCCGTCTGTTCATGATCACTCTCAGGGAGGCTGCTTTTTACCTTTAAATTCTCATCCAAGGCCTCTCTGAATATAGACCTAAGAGGTAGGGAACCCTGTATTTTGATTCCTAGTCCTTGATTATTACCGTTTGGCCTAAAGTTTACAGTTGATCAAATGAGGATATAGCTAATACCTACCTTAATTAAAGCGTGGGATTTTTTTTTAGACTCTAACTAGGTTGTAGAGAAACCAAACCCAACAGTGATCATTTTGTAAACTCTAACAGAATTCTGCATATAAATATTGCTTCAGAATCAGTGGGAAAGAGCATAGTTTTTTTTTTGTTTGTTTCACAGGATGAAAAAAATATAAATGTCTTATTTAAGTGGAATACATGAATTATCTAAGTATTTGTTTTTAAGTTCTGTCATTCATTAAATATACAGATTTAAAAGAATATCTATATTAAGCATGTAACATTAGGAGCTTAAAACAAATAATAACAAAAAAGAGAGTAGCAAGGGTTTCCTATCAGTAAATAAGAGAAGCTAAAATATGGACTACAATGAACTTATAATATTCTTAGGTCAAATTTGAACCCTATCACACCCAATATCAAAAATGAGACCCTATATTAAAAAATATTTTGTTATACTCATATTACAATTCTGAAACAATGAAATGACATTCAGAAGTAATTTAGCCTATTTCTGAAAAGATAATATGATTTCTTGACATTAATTTAAAGGAGAAATGAAAGGAAAGTTGTTTATGATAAAATGATCTCTCTCTCAGTATGTTAATGCTCAAATATAACCATACTATATAATGCAATAATCAAACATGAAAAATCAGCTTTAAGAGTATCAAAGACAAGTACCAAATGAAATGATAGAGCAGGAGCATGGAAGGTTAATAAAATAAAAGCCACCATTGAATAAATAATAATTCTATTTATATGTATTTATAAAAGAACCTTAAAAGTAGAAAATAGCTAAAATTGAATTATGAATAATATACCAAAACAAAATGGGGAGGAAATAAGGAATTATAATATTTCCACAAATTATCTAGTCAGTGCTTTTAAGAATAATGTCAAAAATGTTTCATTATGTGAAAACATGCAATAGTGATGATTTCACAGAAGAAAGAAATTCCACTACATGTCAGGGCATATATTAATCCTTTAATACTTAAAAAAGATCATGTAGACCATATACCTTCATAAGTAATGGGAAGCAGAAGATGACCTGGAAAAATAAATGATGAGATATTATGGGGAATTTGTGGCAGATCTCTAGGAAGTTATCAGAGTAAAAGCAAAACCAACAGACAATCTCAAAACAAATTAATAATTTCAAGTGTTTTCTTTTACCATGTATATTTCTTTTCATTTTTTTACACTTTTACATATAGAGGAGGATAGCAATATGAAATATTTTTTAAGTTTTATTAATGATTTTAGTGTGATTCCTATCATTCTCTGAAAATTTAATCATATTTGACTCCATCACTGTTTTTTGAAAACCTCAAAAATCCTCTCACTTACATATATACATCACAACTACAAATAGACTCCAACCCCAAATCTGAAGTTTTATACCGGTAACTAAAATGCCACAGTGCTATAGCTCTGATATGATTTTCCATAGGGATGAATAGTTTTGGGTAAAGTTCTGAATAAAATATGTGAAAATCTTCCCCCTAACTTTGTGATTTGGTGGAGGACATGGTGTGTTGAAATATATCTAAGGAATAGGAAACCTATACATAGGAAATTATTTTAATGTGTAAAATAATTGCTATAATAAAAGAAAGAAGAAAGAAAGAAAGAAAGAAAATCTTCCTTCTACAGGGTCGTTGTTGTTCTGCAAAGTTCAATATATATTAAAATCATGTTAAAAATAAATTGTACTGAACTCAACCTTTTATAATCACTTCTCAGTATCTCTGGGTACAGTAGATTTACTTGCAGAGTGAAAATATGACAGTGGGGGAAAAGAGAGTATCTAAAAATTCAAAGTTCTTGAATATCTTACAAGATTTAAATATTAAGATATGGACCTAGAATATAGCCATAGAATGCTACAAAAAAGAAACACTATCTAGGATAGATTAAAATAATAAATTAGTGGTATGTGCTAGAGATTTCTACAAAGACCTGGAGAATGGGATTTCTGTCAGAGAACTATCTAAGACTAGATTAATTTGGTACCAATTTTGGCTCTTATTTCTATCCTTGTCATATAATCAAAAAGAGACTGAGAATTTATATGCAAATGAGAACACACTGGGCAGTAAATGACCAGAGAGCTCAATGACATTTTTCACCTAGATGACTTGATCATCATCATTAATAAAACTCAGAGCATGAACAGAAATGTACCTTAAGAAACAGTGTAGTTGTTAATTAGATGAAAATTCTTTTAAGATAACTTTAAACTTTCATAATAATCAAATATTTGTTTCATAAGGTATGAACTAAGTGGTATTTTCCCCCCGGCATTATATTTGACCTGAGTTGACTGGCTATTATGGTCCAAAATACAAAACCCAGGAATATAATTTTCAAGTGTTTAGACCTCTCCTTGGTGGATAAAGTACATTTTGAGCTCTAAAATGTGTTAGATTTATTCTGAACAGGGACAAGTATCATAAGGCAAAAGGTAACACAAGCAAGTTCATGCAAACAATTTTGTGATATATTAGAACTTTAAACAGGAGTTGATTTAATCTACTCGGACACCTGTTTTCTATCTCCTCCTGGTGTATTAGAAAATTCATTCTGGTCATCCATTTCCAGGTGTTCTATTAAAGAACATCAAGTAGTACTATATATTTTTGAGTTTTACATTTACTTTCACCAGGGCAGAAAGATAGCAGCTGTATAACACCAGTGGGTTCAGTATTTTTATGCAATTCTTCCTGAGGCTGTGTTTTAAGAACTACATGGAAGTTACATAATAACTGTAACTATATGTAAGCTACATTACCAATGTACAGGAAACTCTTCATAAGCAACAAGCAATAATGGGTTCATCTCAAAAGAAGATGCACTTTATCAGCGTCCCCATCGTCAATGAGAGAACCAGTAGTCCTGTCATCTTACCAAATGGTCTGCATAGTAAAAAAAGGGAGAGAGATGAAGATTGTCAAAGGGTACAGACTTCTCACTTTAAAATGAATAAGGTGGGGCACCCAGTGTTAGATAAACGCCTCTGAAGGAACAAGTCACATACCCCTGGTTTCAAGTCCTGGGTCCTGGGGGAAGCAGCCAGTGTGACCAATGAAATAAAAATAAAGTAAAGATGTTCCCTTTTCCTTTCTCTACCTGCCTGCCTGCGTATTCACCTTCATGACTGCTTGAGCCTTTCCTTTAGAAAAAAATAAATAAACAGATGAATAAGTTTTGAGGATTTGATAAAGAGCATGCTAATAATAAAATAATATATAATAATATATTAAAAGTGATAAAATAATAATCACAACCAGATACTATCAAATCCGACATAACGAATCACTGTCACATCAATTATAATTTGTTTGCTAAAGCATTTCTCTGGTCTTTTTTTTTTTTTTTTACTAAAAGAGGTTGATCTTAAAAAAAAAAAAAAAAAGGAAAGAAAGAAATGATTTTAAAATCCTACAATGTACCCTAGAATTTTCAATCAAGTCCAAAAAAGAAAAAAGGACACTTACTTTTCTCAGGCTTATCTAGAATTCCTCTGTTTGGGCTTATCTCTTCTAGAAGCTCTATAAAATATCATATACTAGTAATAGGTACATATGAATAAAATGAATGGCTTGTCACTTGTCAGTGATAGAGAAAGGGAGAAATACAAATTAAAACAGGGTAAACAGTGAATTCAGAAATGTAATAATGCAAATGTAACCATTGGCAAGTTCTTCCATGAATAATCCCTGGATTATAAAAAAAAATTCTTAAGAGACTTTGAAGATAGAGTCCGCCCAGCAATAGGGAGTGGAGTTTTTCTTTTATTCCAGCCTCTGATGAAAGAATTTCAGGAATGTCTAAAGTTGCTCTCTGTTCTCAGGGTTCACTCCTAGGACCCCATCTTATCCTCAAATATTGGCACGCCACCCCACATGACAGATGGCGACCCTAAACGCTATGTTCAGGTATCACCTGGCAGAATTCAGTTCTATGAATCAGGTTACATTGGTCAGGGATCGCTAACAGGTCATTTGGGACCATCTCTTTCTTCCGTTTTTCCTGATATTGTTTTCACATATACTTTCACATTTTTTAAGGGCCTTTTAATCATATCAAGTCAAGCCTCCTGGGATCCACATCGGATTCAAACCTCAACAAATACAGCACCATTAACAAGATTCCACAGCTCACTCTGAATTTTTCAGATGTCAAAACTGAAAAAAAGAATACATCTCCTCCTTCTTCAGATAAAACCATTATTGCACCCAAAGTTAAAGATCGAACACACAATGTGACAGAGAAAGTTACCCAGGTAGGACACAATTTTACTATCAATTTCAACTATTTTAAAGTTTCTTTTCTGCACTATCAAGCACATTCTTTTTCCTGTGAATGACTATCATGAGAGGTAAGCCATTTTTTTTTACTCCTGTTTACCATAAGATGTTGAATGATCTGTTACCTAACATAGCAGACAAAAATATAAACAGTGATTTTGTCTATTACAAGACTAAGCAAATATGAGTTAACTTGGTTTTGTTGTTCCTGTTGTTTTAGAGGTGGTTAACCTACTATTCATCACGTTTAGACAGGTATTGTTTTTCTGCCAACTCTCGAGTTATTCAAGTGTGGTTCTTTAGTATAATGGATGTGTCTATTGAAACTTTAGGTTACTAACTGGGATTTACTCTTAAGTGCAGCCTTCTTTTTTCACACTGATTCTAAGTGGAATCAGATAGAAGTCACTTGACTTTGAGAAAAGAACTGTGCGAGTTGATGAAAAACAATGCATTTCACAGAAACAATATTTTATTGTTTTCAAATAAATATTGCAACTTGAACTAGGGTAATAAGTTACTGTCTAGCTGGAGTCCTGCTTTAAAGAATAGATAAAAATGATTTGTACCTATTATAACAAAGTACCAACCTAAGCAGAATCTAACTTTTGCTCACAATGCACTTTCATCGTTGGTTAATACATAACTCAAAAGTTTATGTCAAGTAAATAGTTCTTTTGTAAACAATCCATTTAGAATCTTTGCTTAACAAATCTTTTCATTAGCTGTCACAATGTAAAGGTATACTTGACCCCAGTCTCTGTCACACACATTGATGATTTTAATTAGTAAATCTTTTCTGTAACAATAATCACTACAAAAAAAACTACATACAGTTTGTAAATAACCCTTTGTGTGTTCACTGAAATAATTACGTAAAGATCATGCGTTAGTTGTAAATAGACATGAGTAGGAGACATACCTTTGAGAATAGAAATTAGACATACATTCTCTAGTATACATTTTGAGATTTATGTAGTCACGGAGGTTTTTGACCCTTAGCGTTTTGCTTTTCTTAACTTAGGCTTGGAAACCCGAGTTTAACAGTGATAAATGACTAGTCTTTTATTCAGGAATTGACACTATCTTAATAGATTTGAATTTTACTTGCCATTGTTCTTATCTTAAGAATTCTACTTGTAGACAGTCATCACAATGTGGATATTTAGAAATGAAGAGATTTCAGAAACTGCACAAAAGACTGGCTGTAAATATTGTGCAGCAGCACAAGTGAAGCGGAGCACAGCAGGGGCAGCAGGGCCCGCAGCGAAGGGCGCAATGCAGGAAGGATACCTGGAAGGTAGCGGCAGCCACTCAGCTCCAAGCAGCTGTGCTTCTGCAGGAATGCTTGATCAGTATTTCCAAATCTCCCACTTTTAAAAAGAAACAGAAAATTTAGAATTTAGGACAAATTCTTCATTTCTCAAAGCCAGTAAGCAAATTCAAAATGCTTTCCTAAGCCTAGCAAAACATATGGGAAGCCTAATGTAATCTTAGCTTTCTTGTGCTTTGTCCAGCAGAGCTCAGGGTCCGCTCTCTCCTGCATGTTCAGCAGGCCCACTGTGCCTTGAGAAGGTGATGTGCACATGGTTTAGAGATGGCGATGCTCTTCGGACTTGCTGAGCTTGGTGTGAGAGGAAGCATATATACAAATAACCATGACGAAATCGGATTAATCAAGAATACAGAAACACAGTTTAGGGGGAACTTAATTATGCTGTAAGGGGAGATTTATCAGAGGATAGAAAAAGATGGAGGCATGTATACTGACTCTTGAAAATGATTACCAAACTGGGTAGTGATGTTTAAGTGCATCACTCAGTCAGATGCAATGTGTTTTAAATCTGTCTAAGTCATTTATTGTGTGTCATGAAAGAAAGTGCCATTTGTTGTATGACATTTAGGCAACTTTTAAGGATGATAACACTTATTTCTCGGTGTTAACATAAGAATTAAATAGCCTGATATACCCAGGGTGTTCAGCACAATGATAAGTATATTGCAAGTAATGTCAGTCATCATTCTATGTATTAATGTTCTTGTAAACTCCTCCTAGTAGAACGTGGAGCAGTGTTCATTAGTGTTTGAGGAAGTAGAAAGGGAGGGAAGAAAAGGGGATATCCTCAATGTATTTGCCACACTCAGTCAGCAGAATTTTCTTTATCTAATGTTCTTATTTGTTTAATTCCCTTAATAAATTTATGTAGTAATCTTTTAAACATATCAAGGTTTTTGTTTACAGATCATTCATCAATGAGTTTTAAACAGTCCTCTGAGCAAAAGGAATAGAGCAGACATCAAGGAATAAAAGGCATAAACAAAGGAAACAATTAATTTCTGCTCAGGTTATGCTGTCTCACCATTTGGATCTTAGGTTTCTCAAGCATGTGTTAATTACTTATCGGACAATTAGGTATTTGCCTCCCAGCTAAGGAGAGCTTTTTCAGAGTAGAGACTATAGTATCATTCATTGATTGATTCATTCATTCATTCTTTTGTTTGCTTTCTCATTCAACAAGCATTTATTGAGAGTTAGTATGTACATACTAGGTTCTGGGAATTCATTTTAAAAGGCAAAATCTCTGCCTTTGAGAAATCAGTGAGACAGAGGTACAGTAGAAGCATTACAATGTGTGTCACTAATGCCAAGTATAATATACAATGCACACGAAGAATTTTTAAAGATTTACGCATGAACACTTGAAGGTATTGGAGAAAATTAAACAAGAGTAAATTTGTGGGTCAAAACTTCCAATGCAAATGCTTGCTTTTTAAATCCCCTTTGGCAAATTCTGTTTCTTTCTGTTATTTTAGATTCAGAAATGTCTTTATTTGTTGGTCTTATAGGTCAGACTTCTGGCCTTTCTTTATGTCATTTTCTTTCTGGAATATTCTTTATGTCCTATTCCATCTGACCTCTGTTTGTTAGCGGAAATAGAAAACAACTCTCAGAAGATGTGGATTTATTTTCTTTAACCGCAATCAAATTCGTCCAGGCTGATAGTCCACAAGGTCAGAGTTGGGGAAGCAAAACCAGGATTGACCAATTCTAACCAAATTCCAGTGGAGCGGAGTAAAGAAAACAATAAAGTGAAAAAAAAAAAATAGGATAGAGAAAAGACCTGCCTTTACCAAGATATTGTGGTTCCCAGTTAAGGATCAAATTCTTGACTATGTCAGTCCTCTTTTAATAAATCTATCTATTACTGGCTTATGTAATTTCCTTATTCCTGAGGCTAGCTGTAGTTCCAGTTTAAATGTTCTGGTAATTTTTATGGTAAAATATATGATTTTGTCATTATGTTCAGCTTTTCCAAATTTTGTTTAGATCACTCTCCCAAGGTAGACAAACAGGTATCAGAGAGTTTAGAGAGATGGAACTTGAGATTCCAAATTTTGATGGACAGTCCCATAAGAATGTTTTAGTCAATCTATAAGAGAGTACAAACAAGAGGCCCAATTAGAGCCATCTTAGGCAAAACCTGAAAGGAAAAGAGGCAGTTCACTGCATTATAGAAACTTAAAGTACAGCATTGAGGCATGACTGTACTCATTGCTTGAGCAACTAACCATCCCTTCCTTTCTCTCAGTCATGCTTTCTTCTGTATTGACTTCATTCTATATCTGGTGTAGGCAAGGTCCTCAGAACCTCCTGCATCACATAAGGCTCACAATTGATGCTCTAATCAGAAGGAACTTCTCTCCTGTAGTGTCTATATCACTCTAGAAAAGTAGATTATGACTGGTAATTTTGGGTGTTAAATTCATTTTTGTGGTTGTAACCACAGCAGAAAAAAAAAAAAAAGAGAGAGACTCTAAGGAAGAACAAAGCAATAGTAGCTCATTGCAAAAAATATAGAATTTCAGACTAATGGCATCACACACACACACACACACACACACACACACACACACACCTTTATTGAATACACATTATGTACTGAATGGTTACTTAGAAACCTAGAAACACAGAAGTAACCTAGTGTCAACTCAAAGGATTATAAACATCTTTTTAAAAACTATAAGCAGTATATAGCAATAGTATTTACAAATGCTAATGTAAGAAACGCTACATTATCCTATTATGAAAATAAAAGTAGTTGAATTTCTCTTAGAATCCATATTGGTCAAATTATAACCAAATGTTATTATAAGTTACTGTTACTTGAGTGATGTGATGAATTTAATAGTCACCATTTGGAATTCTTAGAAAATAAGACCTATGAATGGTCCTAAATGAGCTAGGAGATTTTAATCTGGAGAAGAGATGTTAGAAAAAAAATCTGTTACTAGTCCACAGTATAATTTTCTTATAATTTCACTGGGAGTATTCAAGAAAACTAGCTTTTAAGGTAATCACAGAGACTTAAATCACAAAAAAAGGAATCTCTAAATATTTTAAAGGCCATCTAGTCTTGAAATCTTCATAGAACTTTAAAGCAAAAAATGTATTTCCATTATTTAGAATTCATTTAATCATGAATATTGGCATGAAAATAGAATTATAGTTGATCTAAGAATAACTAACTTTGAACATTTACTATGTGGCAGGCTCTCATGTTAAATAGTTTAATGGATTATCAAGTTTAATTCATATAGACATTCTATGAGTTAGAATAATTATCACCAGTTCATTGCATAGAGAAGGAATCAGGCCTAGAGAGAGGAAGCAGCTTGCCAAGGTCACATAATGACATCAGATTCCAAAAGTGAAGTTCTTAATCTCTGAAATACACCCTCTCTATGATTTTCTTCTATGTCCCTATGTGTTCCCTAAATCTACTGAGAAGTTAGCATGGTATCTGGACATACTTGAAACATTTGGCTATATAATCAAATATAATATGTAAGTTTGGTAGTAACTAATCAGAAAAAGAAAAATTACCCACAGAAATAAAAGGAGAGAATGCAGTACGTTTACTCAAGCCTTCTCTAAACTCTTCAGAAAACCAAAGAAAATCATTCCTTTTGTCTGTTTGTTTGTCCCCCAACCCTGCCTGTGCACTTGGGCCCTTGGATTGTATGTGGACTGTGCATCAGGCAAAGGCTAACACCTGAGCCCCAAGGATGACATGAAAACCATTCTTAACTGGAAAATTCATTTCAACATTGTCTTGTTCAAATTTGTATCTCAATTTTCTATGCTAATTTTGAATGAGGATTGAAATATTTTTATTTTTGGTGGTTGCATGTCAATAAGCTGCAGGAAAAACTAAGTTATATTGATATCACTGACATGAAGAGCTCAAAATTATATGCTTTTTATATTCCACTTAACTTTGTCCATAGTAAATATGTTCATTCTCTCTTCAAGTGATTCAAGGTTCTCACTTTATACTTACTTGTGACAGAAATACCAACAATATTTATAATGCAGTGTTTCTTTAAAATGGAGATTGATTTATAATGGAGAACTTTGACATTTAAAATTTTATGTGTGTGTAATTTTTCATATAAACTATATCTCAGTAAAACCAAAAATTATGTTTCATCTCAGGCTTAATAATACAAAATCTCTTATTCTTTTCAGTAATCTCCCTCATATTGGATATGTTTAGTCCTAAACTTTCTTTGATAATAGTATTAAAAGAAGTTTTCCAGAAACAATTGCAAATTCAAAGTGGTTTTATATATGACAATACTTTTTAATCATGATGTCATTATAATTCTGCCTCTAATTCAAATTCTGATTCAGTTCGTAGACCTACAAGTCAAGGTAATTCTGACAGTATTTTCCAGGAGATGAGATCAGATTTCATAGGTTAAGCGTTCAATCCCACTTTGCCTTCTACTTCAGATGCCAACTCCAGGCTGCCTGTGCTTCTGACCAACTGAGTATGAATTGGGAGTTCTTATGACTGGCCTTCTCCTTGGATTTGCTAGGGTAGTTCACAGAACTCAAATAAACACTTATGTTTAACAATTCGTTTTAAAAGAATATAACTCAAAATCGTCCAGATTGAAGAGATGCAGAGGGCAACTTTGGGAAAAGGGTTGCAGAACTTCCATGCCTTTTCCTAGCAGTTCCACTCTTCTTACACCTCCAAGTGCTCACCAACCCACGTGCTCCAGAAACCAGTCCTTTGGGAGTTTTATGAAGACTTAATTATTTAGTCATGATTGATTGATCCATTGGCCACTGGCAATAAATTCAACCTTCAGTCCCTCTTTCCTCCTGGAGGTAATGGGGATGGAACTCAGAATTACAACCCTCTAATCTTATGGTTAATTTTTCTGTTACCAGCCCCCATTCTTAGGTGACCTTAGTAACCTAAGGGCTTTCCAGTATCACTTTTTAACATAACAAAATACACCTTTACCGCTTTCAGAAGGAAAGTCCTAAGATTTAAGAGAAAATTTTCTAAATATAGTGATGAATGTTCATGAGAATTATTGTGCTGATCATTTCGTTATGTTGTACTACTGAAACTAATAATGTGTTATTTGTTAATTATATCAGGGACAGGAAGACCAAATATTGTCATGAATTACTTAATGATATTTTAATCAATGACAGACCTTATATATAATAGCAGCGGTCTCAAGAAACTCCACACAGCATCAGCATCAGTGTGCTAGTAGCCTCTATCATCTTGGTTTGTGCAATTACTCTATGAGGTTCACATAACAGCAAAATTCCCTGTCAACACATTTCTCAGAACTCATCCCTGTTATTAAACAATGCATGACTGTATGGATGAATAAAAATTATAATATTGCTGCAAATCATAAGCAGTCATGAATTAAAATATGCACTTAATTTGTCTATTTTTCAATTATTTTTATAAAGCCTCATTGATTCTTCATTCAATATTATAAAAATCACGAAAAACAAACTACAATATGATTTAAATCTTTCCTAAACTTCATTTCTTGCCTGAAATAATATTAATATCATGCAAACCTCAATAAAACTGTACAGATCATCTTGGACTGTCAGAAATCATAATAATCATAAAATTCTAAATTAAATTTGAAGTGCAGTGCAAGAGTCCAAAATTACCTCTAAACACTTCCAATTTAATGTGACATTAGTTATGCATCCATTATTTCACTGTTATTTATAGAACACCATCAAATTTGGTTCAGCAAAACAGAAATTCTTATTAAATGCTTTCCTTGTATTCTGCACTGTCTCTGTCTATCTTCTATGTCTAGTCTATGTGTATATGTGCAAACTGAAATGAAAAATAATATATGTGGAAGCTACAAGTACATATAAGTTGAGGCATGTTTATCTGGATGATTATGGGTTTGACATTTGTAAGTACTTACAAAATATAAAATGTTATGTACAGCGGTGAGGCAAAAACATGTAAGTCAAGGTCCTTGCTTTCAAAGGCTTTTGATTTAATATCAAAGATCCTGGATTCTGAGATCCTGGATTATGTTTTTCAGTTTTTTCTGGCAAAGAAATATATCCTATAATCTAATAAATGAATAAAAGATAAAAGTAGATACAAATATTCAAGTAGCAACTGACTACTTTAAGCACGTTGTATGCTATATACATTTTAGCGATGAAAAAGGATGTTCATTATTTTGAAAAAAGAATGTGTAATTTTTTAAAAGCAGTAAAATAAGTTTCTACCTATTTTCACTAAATACTATATATACCAAAACTTAACATCATGTATATTCTAAATTACAGTAAAACTTCATTTTTGTTTAAAATGTCATACTCTAGAAACTGAAGAAATAACATCTATATGAAACTCTGGTAGCCACTAAGAGCCATAGCTTCTAGGTGAAGCGTTCATGTATAATTGCTTTTTAAAAGTACCTGTTAGGGTTTGCACATTTATCAAACATTTTAAAATGAAGAAAGGAAAAAATATATTGCATCCTTTAAAAGTTCTGTCAGTCAAAGAGACCAGGTTGAAAATAGACACTCAAAATAAAGATATAAAAACTGAGTGGTCAAAAGAGACAGGTAAAAATAATTTAGTGAGCTTACAAAGCAATAGCCTGGTTGCTATGGCAACTGAGACACAAGATTGTGGATCTCTGTTGCCAAGATGGTTTCGTTTACTTTTTCAAAAAAAAAAAAAAACAAACACCCAGTGACTGGGAGCCTTGGGTCAGACCAGTAACAGACAGGACGCACTGAAGGGAGAGTGTCATCTTTGCTCTGTTGGCCTCAGCCTAGTATTTGGGACAAGCATAAATCAAGGTGGGCTGCATAATGAGAGTGAACAAAGCAGTAAATTTTTCATGTTTCACAGGTTGAGAATTAGCACAGAATTTTTATCAGATATGGAAACTGCAGTGCAGACAGCATTTTCGCATACCAGAGCAGCCTGAAGTCTTTTGATAATATGGGCTACAAACTAGACCTAAAGTAGGAAGTGAATCAACCATGAAACTTTATTTAGAAGGAAACCCCCAGTAAGATAGTAAAGTAAAATATAAAATAAAATGTTTCATTAATAATCTGACTGGCAAAATTATGGGTAATTTATTCTCCTCCTCTAGTTCGACTTTTCCGTATTGCACAAATCAAATTTTTAATGGAAAATATGTAATTAGGTAGTAAACCTTCTAAAACAAAATTGCTTTGAAAAAATTCACTGTAAACCTGTAAATCTTCATAGAATTTTAAAATTCAAAGATACATTGGTTTTCATTTTGTTTTGTTTTGTTTTTCATAAATTTCGAATCAGCGAAATCATCTGAATCACCTCTCTCTCTCTCTCTCTCTCTCTCTCTCTCTCTCTCTCTCTCTCTCTCTCTCTCTCC
>RJWH01000079.1:1445817-1513011 GCA_004363575.1 Solenodon paradoxus | reverse complement strand
TTTGATTATTACTCTATTTTTATAAATTTCTTAATGATTTAATTGTTTGCATTACATATTCTTATAGTGCTTTAATTACAACATTTTTGTATTTAAAAACATGTTCATTTTTATTTACACAATTCCTACTGGAGAAACAGACTTACCTTCAGGGGTGAAGTTTTGAGCCTGGGGGAAGCTACAGCCACTTTGAATTGCTGTACAAACCTTCTAACAATCTCCATTCAAAGGAATTTGCCTGAGTGTAGTGCTTCAAAGGCTTTCAGAAAACTGATCCCATAAATGTTTCCTAGAAGAAATTTTTTTTGTCAGATAATACTCATATCCTCTCTCCCCACAGAAATAAGCATGGCAAATTAGCACATTAAAAGTTTAGAGAAGTACTGAACTAAAGAAATCTGTAGAGTTTTGCTGCCCCCAATATTTCTTGATTTTCTTTTGGATTCAAGACCCACTTTCAATTGTCTGTGTAGCTATTATTTCTATTGCTATCCTGAGCAATTCATATCTATGGGAGATCCTTTAGGGAATAATTATACAAAATGATTTTTTTCACAAATAACCACGAGCACTGTATGTTCCATTTAAAATGCATATTTTAAAAGTTTTTGACTTTGCAAAGCACAAATGTGGGATAGGCACAGGGTAAGTGTGGTGGGAAGGGGTTTGTACATAATCAGAGGTATACTTTTCCTCGTTTTATGGAGCCCATCTAGATTTCTTTTCAAACACTGTACAGAGTATAAAACTCAGTTTAGAAGAGCTGGAGAAGATACCACATTTATTTCCTTTCCTGTTTTAAATATGTCTCTTAGAAGTGCACCTGTATTTTGAAGCCTACTCCTTCAGAATCACTGAGTTACAAAGAACTTGTGGGATGCAGAGTAATGGCGAAGAGAACTACAAAATTCAAAAGCTCTCTTCTGAGACTATTAAAGCTGACCTTCTGCTGTATTTTGGTGGTCAAGGGTTGGAAAGTCCTTTCTCTGCTCCATCCTGATGTCCAGTGGTTGACGGTTATAGTAAGGATGTCACCTTAGAGGGTGGGAACAGTGATAAAGTAGCCTGCGGTTTAAGGAGAACCAGGTCATATAACCATGCTATTTTTCACACTTCCTTGGTGCCCTATTTCCTCTTGGTCTCTCAGTTCTCCTTTTTATATTTGGCAGAAAATATTTTTAAATGGCAGTTATAATTTCTGTTACCTATTGATCTACCTCACCTTTGAGGCAAAGCATCAAGCTGACCAATCCCTATTGCATTATTAGAAACAGAAATATTCAGGAGCTGGCAGCAATTCTAGGTGAGAGTGAGCTGTCAAGAGGAAGAGAGATGTAATGTAAATATTTTAGTGTTGTTTCTTGGTTGATTGGCAGCTGTCAGTTGAACAGTACAGTCCTGTTTCAGGTGATAAACTATCATTTGTAAAGTATAACAAAGTATTATCCATTATCCATAGATTGGTATTGGAAAATAGTGATTTCAGGCCCTTGTATATTTTTTACAGCAGGCACCTGAGTTACAATTCAGAATTGACTTTTCATGACCTCTTGTTTGTTTTTACTTTTGCCATTGTCAGATTCTACCAGCTCACTTTGTGGGTTTAGTGAAGAAAATTTTATGTCCTTTTCAAGATTTCCTTCTACTGAAATGAATGTATAAATCCTGATGAGCTGAGCACTTTAATTGTAGTAAGTGGATAACTTTATTCCTTGAAAGTGAGTAAAATCTAAGATATGAACCTACTATATACTTAGAGATTATTCTAGTTTTTAGATTTATATAATAAATAAAAATAATCCTTCACCTTAGAATTGTGAGTAATTCTTTTAAGATTCTGAATATGTGTCTTACACAGAGTCTCCCACATCTGTCTGAGTTTTGAAACCAAACGACTCCTTTAGAGTCACTAAGATAGAAAGGGGAAAAATCCCTTCATAGAAAATTTGAAGGAATTCCTCTTGGACATATCCTAGGGATGCAAGTACTTCCTTTTTTTTTTTTTTTTTTTTAAGTTCAAGATAACAACAGAAAGGTAGATTTCTTATTTCCTATTTCAATTCCATGCAATCATCACTGGCATATCAAACTGAAAAAAAATTGTTATACATTGTATGAATAAATTAGGGCTCATCCTGATGGTTGTAATCTTTGGTTAGTTTGCCAAGTTATTGCTATAACAAAAAATTAATAGAAATAAATACAAAATATAAAGCAGTATTATTGCAATTATTCCAAGTTTTGAAGCTTGTGCTTCTTAAAGAATTAAGTGCCAATAAGCAGGAAGAGTTTTAAGGAGGCAAAGCATTGGGACCAACACATCACAGCCAGATTCAGTCAAAACATTTGAAAGGTGGTTAAGGCACCCTAAACTTTGTTCTAGGTCTGCTCTGCATTCCATGCTTTTGTTTATTAAAACTGCTTAGATATTTTTTCATCAGCTCTGGTTATCAAGTCTTTATTTTAAGAGATTTGATTTAAATGAATTATCCAGAGTTCCACACATTGTTGGCTATCCCAAGACAAAAACCTTCATTTCTGGACTTGGAGTTAAGTATTCTTTCCACTTGACAGTCCCACTCTTGCGTAGGGCCATTGTAAGTCTTGTACCCCTACTTTCCATTTAATCTAACAGAGTCCCAGAATTTCATCAGTCTCCAGGTCCAACACCTGCTAACCTCAGTTCTGTTCTCCACAAAGTAATGACTCAAGAAATACAAACAAGTTCCATGCAGAAGTGAGCTTCCATAACTAGTTAGAACCAAGCAATCAAACTACCTTTTGACAATAAATATTTTATTATCTGCCATGAGAACAGAACAGAAAATTCATCTTGTGGAAAAGCAAGCAACTTTTTTTAACATAGTCACCAAAATTTAGACTGCTATTACTCATTTGTTCTGAGAATATTCTTAGAAAAAAGAATCTGAGGTTGGTTTTATGCCAACAGGTTCAAATGTAAAATAGATATTGATTGTCAAGAAGAAAACAATATTCAAAAACAAAAAAAAAAAATGTAACAAAGAAAACAATGAGCTTCTGTTCCTTAGAAAATTATTTTTATCTTTGAAAAGTAGTTTTTCTAAATGTCATCAAGAGCAGTATTTCCACATTGTAGAATCCTCTTTCATTTTGTATAAATTAAAAGCCATATGGTCAGAAGACCATATAATAAAATACAGAAATAATGTCTCATGGGTTACAGAAATAATATGAAACTTTAGCTATGATGGCCCCTTGTCAACATTATATTGAAAAGTTATAATGTAAGACTTTGAAATTATTGGTTTAAAGTCAGAATTTTAAAAATGATTTCCTATATATTTAGCACACATCTGTTTCCCACCCATATGGAATATTAAAATTAGCCATTTATCTATTTTAAAATGTATGAAACTCAAGAATGAAATTTGAGAACATATTAAAATCAGAAATATACTTTGTTATGAGTTCTGCACTCTACTTGTATTTCCATAGCTTATGAAGAAATCATTTCTTATTAATAAGAGTCAATCCTCATCCTCAGCCCTTGAGAATCAATGCAGAACACAATTACTGGTGCATAACAGTTCCACAGATTTTCAGATACAATGCTAATAGTTGGAATAAAATTGTATTAACATGGCACTTGACATTCAGTTGTGTTCCAGTAACTATGAAGAATAGACTTTGAAGTTTCAGGAGAGCATTTATTTTGGTGCAGTTATCCAGTAGAGAAAGAAGACATTCCTGATTAATCTATAAAGGTTAGGAGAACCTGCTTCTGTAACATTTTCAGTTTCCCGAGGTTCTGAAGCTATAGAAAGCAGCAAACATTAATACTATCATTCTCTTCTCTTGCTTTGGCTTTAATGCTGAACCTGAGCGACCTGCTGCACACCTTGATTACGGTACAACCAGGATGCTTAATGTAACTATTTAAAAGTACCTATGTTGTTTGAAACAGTTATTCCCAATAATTCAAGAAAAAGATTTTTTAAAGTTAATTCCTTTTTCAACAATCATACACATGTACTCACTTTAATACTATATCCTTTTGACTCAATTCATCTCATTTTTCTGAAAAACAAATTCACACATGCGTGTGCATGCACACACACACTCACTGCAGAAGACGTGACTATTTTCTCTCCCCCAAACTTTCTCCCCTTCCTAACACTTGTATTCTCACTCCTCACCTACACATACTGTCTACTCTGAGCAAATAATCTCCTTAAAACTCCCCTTGTACTGCTTATGACAAGACACAGAGGTTTGCTCGAGTGATACTCAGCCTTTCATTATTGCCATCCTCTTCACTATGTATCACATCCTACCCATAGTCTGAGATCCATATCATCTCCCAGTAAATTTGTCAGACTTCCTCACTTGTGTTGCCCTCTTACATCCTTAAACTCTAAGAATATGTGGCCTATTTTTGCACAACTAAGCAATTTATTTTCATGCTTCTTTATATCTCTTGGTGATAGATGATGCATGCATACATAGACAGATAGATTGAGAGCCAGATAGATCATTTGTGTGTATATACATAAGTTTCTTTTATCTTCCCAACTATTCCTTAAGTAGAATTACAGCAACTTGTTTCTAATATAGAACCTAGCACAGTGCTCACTCATCAGTTAGTAATCATGCTAAATATGATCATATTTCATATAGTACCTTCCTGACATTCGTAAGAGAACTAAATTCTGAAAATACTCCTTTGGTAGGAAGGAATAAGGAGTTCATGCATTCATTCATTGAATCTATTAAATTTTCTTCTTAGTGCCAGACATGTTAAATACTTTGTCTGTGCCATCTCCTTTTTATCAGTGAGGAAAGAGACAGCAAATGATGGGGAGATATTCTACTGGGTAAAATACCTTGAATAGGACCAGCCTGTATGGAGAAGTTGAGACTTCAATATAATAACTTCCAATTGAGATAAAGGAATGTCACTTGAATTCAAATTCCAGCCCCCATCACTCAATACAGTCAATGCTACATTGTTCTATTCTTCTTTGTTCTGTTTCTCTAATAAGGATCTAAGTGAGGTTCATCTTTTCCTTGTTGTGGGCAATCACCTAATATTTAGCGTCAGGTCTGATGTAAAAAGCAAACAGTTCTCTGTCTCCAGATATGGATTCAAACAGGACACTGTGTTATAAAGTCCAGTAACAAAGGTGATACATCCCTGACACCTATTCAACAGGGTAAAAAGGGAAAGATTAACCAAGACCCACAACAAAGTGTGATAAAGTTATACTGTGGGGTAAAGTGTTATATGTAAGCAGAGAAGGGACATCTAACCTAGTCTGGGAGAGTCAGAAGAGGCAATGCCTATAGAAAACATGAGCGATTTGAGAAGGTACAGGATGTTAGCTAGCTAGAGACAGGGACAGTGAGGGCTCAAGGTATATACAAACATTAGCACAGAGATTTTAACACCTAATAACCTCTTACTCTATAAGGAGGTTGTTCAATCTGTTGTATTCTATTCCATTATACTCCCTCTGCATTAGAGATGAGTATTCAATGGACTATTTAAATTTCTAAAGTAATATGCAAAATTATAGCTTGTTTACAAATAGAGTTCCCCAGTTCTTTCACTATAATAAAAAATCCAAGTTTTCTGAAAGTTACTAATTGCAGAGTATTTCATATGAAAACTGCAGGAAGAAAACTGGGAGTTTCATTCTCACAGGGACATATTTCCATCTTGCAGAAGAAGCTCATTAACTCAAATGAATCTTTTATTGATAAACCATGGAGAAGGAAGGTGAGGGGATGGCAAGCAAAAGAAAAGATATTTTTCAGAAGCAGTCCTTCTGGCTCTGTCTGTATCCGAAATTCCCCAAGCATCGTCCAATATCATTGCCATGTTTATTCCCCATTTTTCATCTTCAGAAGGAATTAGACACTCAGTAAAACAGACTTCTACTAAAGAAGGAGCATTAGTTGTGATTCAAAATATATGAATGTGAAAGGGGTCCTTTTTTCCTGTATACTGAACCATTTGCAAAGTAACAATTGATAGGAAAACTATAAAAAAGGCATATACTGCAGCTGTCTATTTAAAATGAAAGTATTACAAGAAACCTAGATTTAAAAACTGAATTCTTACATTAATTAATCAAAATTCCATTTTATAGTTTAATCTGATGCCTGCTTTCAAGAAGAGATTTTCTTTCCCTTCCTAAGGTCTTGAAAGAGCTTCATTAAGCCTTTGAGAAATCGTGGTCTCCTTGGAGAAATCATTCTTGATAGAATATCAAGTTACATTTGCAGTACTTTCAAATAAAATCTAAGATGACATTGTCACAAAGTAGAAATTAAAATAAATCCTCTCCCTGTCTTGAGGATCAATGTTCACTTAATTCTGTTCTAAGAAAATTAAAAAATCAGGAATTAAGAGAGCTTTTAAAGTAAGGTATTAGTTAGAGATTCTGTCAAAGCCTCTCCAAAGGTATTCCCAGGCAGGTAAAAGTATATTTTTCTTCAGTTATTGATATTCTATTCCAAACTGTATTTCAATCATTATACAAGTAGTAGCAATCTTCACCACATACACACACACAAGTTTCCTTAATGCTGTATCTCCAGTTTAACTCCACTGACTATATTCTTTGGAGACTTCGTTTATTCAGTACCTATAACAAAAGATTCTGCCTGCCTTTTATGAACAAGCAGTGTAACACGGTAACTTCCTCTGATGAGTGTAAGTAGAGCAACTATTTGTAACATGGCATCATTGGAAAACATACTATAAAGCTATGAATAATTGAATAATAGCGTATATGGGATAGACTGTTTGCAATTAAGATTCAAGTAAAGGTTATATCATCACAATCAGGAGAAATTTCCCAGAATAGAGAGGATTTGTTCTGGGTCTTGCATGATAAGCAGTACTGGAATAGTGGAGAGGCTGCTATAGACATGAGAATGAGGCAGAGTCAAGGCCCAGTAGTGAACAGAGATGGGAAGGACAAACAGCTGGTCTCATCAAAGTTCTTGCTATGACCTCGCATGTTTTATCCTCCATTCAAAATTATCTTAGGTCCTTATGTGTTTCCTCAGATGAATACTCCTTGACTTCTTGTTTATCCAGTGAGTATACATGTAAAATCTATTTCTAATGTATAAAAATTGAACAATGAGCAAATATGTATAATTATTGGATCACAGTTAAATTGTGAAAGATAATTTCTTATTCAGTTGAGTTTTAAATTGTTTGGGTGCTCACCATGTTGCTTTCTTAATAAATAAATGTTTGTAATCCATAAGAAGATACATGAAGTTCAATAAGCCTTTCATTTTGCCAAAAAAAAAAAAAAGAGTCCAAGCTCTTATAATCCTATAACATCAAATAATATCCTTGATCAATGTATAAAGGTGTCCTTTAGCTAATAAATAATTAGCACTGGTTTTAAAAGTTATGTAATTTATATTCAATATATCAGTAAACAGGAGCTATGAATTCATAATGTTGAATGATCTGTTATTTAAAATAAGTTTTTAGATCTTCATATTCCTCATTCTTGTTTGGGGAAGTTAGCATTTTTCAGTAATTGAGTCATCCCCACTTACCTAAATTTAGAGTGCAGTACCTCTCTATCCTCCCTCGTGATCTCTGTGAACAGATCTGAAGCTTTCAAAACAAAAATTCCCCACATGTTTTATTTGTATCAGTTCAGATTCCTTCTGAAATGCACCAGGAAAGCCCAGGGAGTTACAGTGATTAATGACCTGTTCTAGACTTTAACCTGCTCTATAAAAATGTACTGCATTCCAGAGCATAAAAGAAACTCTGAAGTAGGTCAGGAGCTTAAACTGCCCCAGGGCCTACCCAGACCAAAGGCAAGCAGGTTTGAAATTAAATTAGCATCAGAAATTACAATGAATCATGATTACGTGGCTTCATATTGGGCTGGATATTACTGAACTACTATGTGTAATAAAACAGGGAAGCCTAATTCATTTAGATTTACACAGGTTTTAATTTGAATTAATTCAGATGATAACCTGCTTCAAAATAAATTTTTCCATTCTCTGAAGTTGACTGAGATAGGGTAGAAAGGAGAAATAGCAAAATGAATAAAAGAAATAATTAGCTTATGAGAGTAGAGACCAATGAAATACTCAAGGATTGTTTTAAAGGAGTTACAGAATGAATGTGTTCATTACAAATTAATTTTATAAAATTTAAAATGTTTTATATAAAACAAGTAGGTTAAATCTATAAGATGTTCACCATTGTACAGAGAACTGGATTTCTATGGTCTAGGAAATGATAGGGAGCTGAAAGGAAATTATTTCAGGTGTTTGAAGGCCTCTGCAAGGCCCTACCTGATGAGCTCTCCTGTTCTCTAGTCTCACCTCTAAGAACCACTACTATACCTAGCCTACTTCAGCTTAAACACCATTTCCAAAAGAATATCTTCCTTAACTACCTCTCCCTGACTAAGTTTAATTCCTTCAGTTTTATGCTCATAGTGCATTCCTTTTGTCATTTATTACACATATCGCCATTGTAATCAAATCTTTATTTGTATACTTAATTTGTTTCATGTCTGTCTCCCCACTCAACTCCATGATATGTAAGTTCAGTTAAGAAAGGGACTATGTGAATTTCTGGCTGACTGACTGGATGGATGGATGGATGGATGGATGGATGGATGAATTTGCTGGCTGGATGGCTGGCTGACTGGCCGACTGGCTGAACAGATGATGAATGGCTCTATAGGAAGAGTAGACATTTGGTAAAGGAGAAAATGTAGATACAAATTTCTACCAAGCCCCTTCTTAAATCTGTTACAGTATTTGATTCTTAGGAGCTGAACTCTATGTCATTCAGTAATAAAAGGAAACTAAAAATAAGGAAGCCTTAGACCAAATATTTTATTGTAGACTTTATAATTTTGTTTAATGTATATATCACTATTATTCCCTGTGAATACAAAAATGACATACTGAAAGAAAAAAAATTAAAAACGTCCTTTTAAAATCTTTCCTTCTGTATGCTATCTCCATAACAGACAGGGAAGATACTGTTGACTTTTTTCTCAAGTCTGCTTATTAGGGAAGATAGAAATGGAAAAAGAGCCAAAGGACTAAAAATGTGCTAGTAAGGCTGTCAGCACCTTTGTATTTCACAAACCCTGGTTCTGGACTTTTGAGTCCCTGGCACCTTAAATCTCCAAAAGCCTATTAAACTCTGAACACTCAATATGCCTGCAGGACCTTACTCTCCTACTGGGTAAGTCCCAGCTAGGAAGTGAGAGAACCCATCTCTGGAGAGATATCATAGCAAGAAAATCTGCAGAATGTCAGGAATGATCATAAGCCCTTAAATTTTCAAGATACTGCCTAGAATAGTTACCAAGTCCCAGGCAAGACTTCACATATTTCTTTCACTCTTCTTTTTCTTCTCATTGTAGTTAAAGTATTTCTCTTGGAAAATCAGAAGTTATAGGTGCTATTGACTAACCAGGTTTGAATGACTAGCCTAAGCCTTTGATGTCCTATTTCCTAACTCCCAGGGTACATGAAACATAAATGATGCTCAGTGTGCATTTTCTGCTCCCAAGCAATGAACATTTTTATTGCTATAGTAAAAGCTTGTATTGCAAATGTAGGGCTCAATCATATGCATAACCACTTTTAACAGCAGAGAAGCTATGAAATGTGTTTCTGCTAGAGGTATATGTAGGATCTTATTTTTTTAAACATCAAATTTGCAAATATTCTCTGGAAAGTTATTTTTTCTTCAATTTATAAGGAAATGGCATATGATATTTTCCCACCATTACCATTTACTACAAAAGAATTACCAGTTTAACCTTTGTCTCATCAGTTATCTCAAGATTAGTTATACTTAAAGATATTTTGACTGTATTAATAAAATGTGCTAATGAATCTATAATATTAAAGATGCAGAGCAAATGATATATCGCCTAGCAAAATGAAAGCAATTTAAAATGAACTGGTATGAAAATGTCTTCATTAGTTTAAGATTCATAACCTTAATTTTAAATATATAATACATTAAAGATATAAAATCTACTATAAAAATCTACTCATTTCAGTATCTGTCTTCATAACAAGGTAAATGATAGTTTCAAGATAATGAGTTTTTCTGAATTCCTAAGTGTGTTAAGGTGCTCTGAGGTGTTCTTATCTGACAGTAATGCAAGCAAATATTAATATTTTGATACAGTCTAGTATAATGAACATGTCTTAGAAGATTAACATTAGAAGTTTTCTCTATATAGGAAATTTCAGTGCCATTATGACCAGAAAGCTTAAGAATATTATTTCTTCAGCTTGCAATGGGAAAGCTGAGGACTGATAGATTGAATTTCATTCCTGGGCACCAGAATCCTTTAATGAGATGCCAAGCTTCAGGGGTTTCATCCAGGATCTAAACGTTCAGGACAAGTCTTGCCAATCTGCATTGCTAAAGGCACAGAGTGTTCCCACAAAAGAGTCTCTCCAGTTGCAGCTTTCTGGGTTAATATATTCTAGGCTGAATTATCTCACCCATTGATTGCTGCCCTGGGAATTTCAGTGTTCATACAAGCTAACAAATGTCCACCAGACAAGCACCAGTAATGCCCAGCTGGTTCTTTGTCCCCCAGGGGAAATTTTCTCAGTCAGAGCCTGGTAATTGTTGAGTGCAGCTCCTGCACTTTCAAGGGTGCCAGCTCATCTGAGCCAACTGTATGCACACAGCCCATGACTCACAAGGCTGAGAAAGTACACATTGCGGGTGGGTGGGGGCCTTCAAGGACTCCATTTTAAATTTGCCCTCTGCTTTGTCAACTATTTGGAAGAGAATACGTAATGAAAGCCAGTTATTTAGGGTTATAAAAACCCTATCTAGTCATGAGATTCAGCTATAAGACTGCATAATAATCACATCTTTATCAAAAACATGTGCTGTGTATCTTAATAGTCACTTACTTGGCTTTACTGTGGGTGCTGCAATAGCAACTATATTGTAGCACCTATGTGTCGTCCCTACACCCAAATATGCAATAAGGATTTGACGTAATATCCAAATTGAAAGCAGTCTAAGTGGAGGCTGGGGAAGGAAGCCCATTGCCTGGCCTCATGCCATGCTCGCTGGCGTGAGTTAACTATCAGATTTTCCACAATTATACTAGAAATACCAGAAATACATTTTGTGAGAAAAAGTATACAAAACCAGATTAGTTCAAGGCAATTTGAATTCATCAGGGTTTTTCTGTCAGTTAGAAGTAGCAATATCCCACTGGGGAAATCCTCCTACATAGTGTTCTGTACACAAATGGCATCATTAAACAGTGTCAACCTGCCACATATATACCAGATGTCTCCATATGCTTGTGGCATATGATGACTAGGGTGAAAATTTTGAAATATTAGTTATCTATTGCTGAGAAACAAACTACTCCAAATCTTAGTGACTAAAAACAGTATTTATTACATCATAGATACTGTGGGTCAGGAATCCGGGAGAGGCTTGGCTAGGTGATTCTGCTCTTCAAGGTCTTCTGCAATGGTGCAATATAAGGTTACAGCCATTGTCACATCATATTGAGTCAATAAGGATTTACTTGCATTGCTCCCAGTCTTACTCATGAGGCTGGTAACTGGCTTCAGAAGACTCTCAACAGGGAGCCACCTAAGACATGGCAGCTGGCTTCTTCCTCAGCAATAGCCCAAGGGAGACAGCAAGCGTACAAGTGTACAAGTGCACACCAGACGGAAGTCACAGTATTGTTCACACTAATAGTGAGAAGGACAATCCACACTATCTGCCTTACTCTACCCATGCAAAGCAAGTCAGTAAGCCCAGTCTACACATAGGACACTATACACCAGAAGACAGAAATCATTAGGTATCAGCATACAACTTACCACCTAAAGGAACTATCTTTGTTCAAGCTTCAGAATGTCCCTGTGGTATCGTAACAACTGCTTCTAATTAGTCTCAAAGGCTAAGTTTGATCTACTCCAATCAAACTACCCTTGCCTGGCAAGGTGATCTTTAAAAACTATATATCTGTTATCTCATTCAACAGCTTCTAATTGTCCTCAGGGAAGTGTCTAAGCGTCTTTATGTGATATGCAAGAGCCTTAATACACAACACAGAAAAGGAGTCTTAGATCATCTTTGTATCCGTGGGCTCTAGCCTGCCTAGTTTCTAATCCTGGCTCTATGCTTTTTCAGTTTGATGCACATGAGCACATTTCTTAACCTCATTGGGCTTTAATTTTCTCACTAAAACCTGTAGTGATAATAATATCTACTTTATAGGATTCTTGGAGAATGAAAAAGGATCATCCTTTTATACCTCTTGGCACAGTCTCTAGCACATAGTAGGAATTCAGTAGGGGTAGATTGTTGTTATAATGTCCCCAATTTATCTGGAGCCACTTGACACCTATGTAGCAAATATACCAACCTACAGTGCAATTTTTCCTCTTAAAAGCAGTCCTTCTTTGCCCAGACAGCCTTTCTCCATTCTTCTTTAGCTAAAGAACTTCCATTTAAGCTTAAATAATTCAGTTTTCCTCCAGAGAAACATCACACACACACACACACACACACACACACACACACACACACACAATTTCTGAGTTAGTGGTCCTTCATCTATCTACTCCCTCAGCTCTCACACCTAACTCTATTATGGTACTTACCTCACCGTATTGCCTTGTTTGTTTTTTTCAGATTCTATTAAATGTTAGCTCTTCAACCAAAAGAATGAATCTTATGTTTTTCCATCTATAGGGAATAGCTCCGTAGCTGCCCTCAATACCTATGATTTGAATGCTTTAATGAATGAATAATTTGCGAGTTGTCTGATGCAGTCTCTTTCCTTCTCCATTTCTTGATACTACTTTTTTCCCCTACCTATTCACCCCTCCACCTCACCCTCCCTATTCCTGGTTCCAAAAGAATATTTCAACTATGACTTGAAAAGACTGCTGCCCAAACAAGAGTTATTTAGATCAAAGAACATACTTCTTTTCATGTGTAGTTCTTAAGATGCAATTTAGATAAAAGTCAATATTTCTTTCACTGGCTTCCTGGTATTTGAGAGTTTTGAAGGCTACAACTATGTAATAGCTGCAGCACTCCACAAGTCAGATGCTTCAGCTAGGCATTGAAAGCTCTACAACAATTTGTTTCCCATGGCCCTCTCCACATACCCTGTCTCCAGGCAGGGCCCTTTTTCCTGTGCACACTCTCAAACACATATACAAATACTAACCACACACACACACACACACACACACACACACACACACACACACAGCATCGATAAATATAAACATACACACCCACACCCACAACTAATTGCTTTGAATTTACTCTAGATGCTTGTTAAATTTTAGATTCCTAAGCCATATGGAGACTTGGGCTAAGGGCAGAAATCAGAATTTTCATGGCCTTCTTACATAGTTCTTATGCATGACAAGTTTGAGGACCACAGCCCTTGGCCCACAGAATGATCTTGGTGAGCAAGTTTTCAGGCTTTACTAATGTAATAATAAAAAAATTAGTTAACTTTTTAAGATTTACTCAAGTAGCAGCACCCTTTTCAGACATCCCTAAATGACCCTCCATTAATAGATGGGTCCTGCTTGCCTAACCCTTGTCACAGATTGTAAAAGGTATTTGTTTGCCATTCATTCCTGCAGGTTAATTTAAGAGCAATTTGAGTGCAGGGATTAGCTCTGGCGGTACTTCCAATACAGATCAAAAACAGTCATGTTCACTGCTTCTTGAAGTTTTATCTATTATATTAAAATATGCTTTTACTTTCTAATGTGTTTGTCTCGTTTGAATCTATAAGACTTGACTTTTCTAATATAAAATGAAATATAACCATATTTAGTCCCCTGAACTTTTCAAATGCATTATAATAAAGAATAAAAAGCTTCCCCAAGATATCTAAATAGAACAGGCACATTAGTTTATTCTGCCAAGACATTTGGGATCGCTAGCTGAAAGTTAGATAATGTACAAATTGTAGTTGCATTGGATCGATAGTTTTATATTCCGAATACAAAAGCGCACAGTCATATTGTGTTGGTATTTCTATTTATAATTTGGTATATCTATTATCCAAATGCTTAAAATTTGCTACTGAATTTTTCTTCTCTGTTGGAAGTCAGATAGCCAATAATCTCAACCTTGGACTCAGCCAACTTAAGATAAATGATTACCAAGATCTATAACCGGACAGATTATAGAGAGCCGCTTCTGAGCCTACCATGGCCAGAATGGTTACTCAAAGACAGAATTAAGAGATATGAAAATCAAAACACCCGACCAAGTTGACTCCTGGCACATAAATGTCCAAGTTCATCAAGTGAGCCATCACAATGGATTACATTTAGAATTCAGTTGACACACTGATATCACAAACTTTGGTAAAAGAATCATTTCCAGCTTCTCTGTGACATGTTAACGTCTTCTGCTGACTAAACTCTTCCCTAAAGACAGGCAATTTGCATAGCTTTCCAGACCTTAGTCAAGTGTTGGATCCTCTAGGCTGTATGATTTTCCTTTTAATATCTTGTGAATTCCCAAACAAAGCTTCCCTGCTGTCATAGGAAGGAACTAAAATCCAACCTGAATTTGAACAGAATTATTTGGAATGACAAACTGATTATGGTAATCTACCTCTTTCCTTCAAGAGCAGACATAAATAAAGGTTAATAAAGCGATACATCTCTTCGTTTTTAACTGATCCTTTCTCCCTTTAAAACCATGCAATATTGTCTATTTGACATTTAATTTATAAGAATCATCTTTCCTCATTCTAAAACGTATTTATAATGTTAGTACCCAATTAAATGGTTCCAAAACTTACTGGTGATTATATAATTTTGAGCATTTTAGCTGAGTAGCAATCACTTAAAGCCCATCCCAATCTTCAAAATAACCGAGGAAACAAAACTAGTTACCAGTGAAGTAATACTATTCAAAATGGCAGATTGAGCAGCCACTTGCTTTGCTAGAAAATAAAGCATTCCTAATCTGTAACATGTATAGTGAGTGACAGAAATGTGTTTTTGGTATTTTCTAAATTTACTTCATGATAAAATATTGCCAGGACAAGAGATTCCTAGTACATTCAACTTGTAGTGTCTTTCTCTAGCTATTTTAGTTTCTAGCCATCATATCATACCTACATTGACATATATCTATGTTATATTTATGTACTCATTGAACATATATATGATAGACACTCATTTATAACACAATTATAAGCTTAGCCCATAACCACTGAGTTTATAGTGTTAAGAAAGTAGATGCATTGAATTAAACAAAAAGAGATAAGGCAGTATAATAATGAGATGTTTTATTTGTTTTTGTGTAGCACTGGGTAAATTTTATTGTCTTTAGAGGTTAAGTTTGAAAGTTCAAAATCTATCAAGGAAAATAGATACTTCCTCTGGATTCATGGCTACTTAAAAATACGTAGAGGAAAAAAAGGAAAATGAGATTGAGAAGTGCATGACTGTATGGTAGAATGCACATTCCCATGATACTTTGTGGATTTTTTTGATAAATGTCTAACAATATATTTCATTAGTGATAGTCAGGTCCTACCTATACCCTCAGCAAGAATATAGTGCACATTGTTATTCAGCACGACTCACGGAGTTGTCCCTGCACAGAATAATATCCTGTGATCAAAAAGAATGATCAGAGACAGCTTTCAGTCTAGGACAGTTGGATTAAACACAGAATATTCTTGGACACCTGTCTTAGTACTCAGTGGTTGTCACTACCTTTCACAGTTGCCTGTCTACTATGTGGAGAGGATGCTTCTTTTTGCTTCAAAAATTGCATTTGTATTTTGGAAATTTGTCCTTTATCGTAAAGCATGAATTCAATATCATCAACACTGCAATGACTCTTGACTAGTAATTTATATTGCAAAAAGTACAATAGCAATCCAAAACTTTAAATATGCTAACATACTGGAAGGGACTTTAGACCCCATGTATCTCATAACTGAGTTGATTTGTATGGCAATTTTTCCAAACCCTGGTCTGCAGAGCAGAGTTTGCTGATGACTTAATTTGTACTGTTCACAACAAAATAGGAAAGATGAAGCAGTATAATAAGATTTATACCAGCACGCCTTATAGGAGTGGCAGTTTGATCAACTGCCTCAGTCCAAGAGCACAGTTCACTTACAGCCCAAGGATGCGGGTTCATGTTCCTGTTCCAGGGCCAGGGTGAACAACCAAGATGAACAACTAAATAAAATTAAGTGCTTCTTCCTGTTATCTCTTTCTGCCTCTGCTCTCCTTCGTTCCTGCCTGCACCTTTCCTTTAAAAATAGAAAAGAAGATTTACATAAAGCTAAATTTCCACACTTTAAAAGATTGCCTTTTATTCGAGGTTGTCCTTCCTGATTTTTTTTATTACATGCTTTTATAAAATGACACCTATTGAGATAATTAATCAGAAGAAATTAAATAAAAGTTTTGCAACCTGCTAATATCTCCTATTTATTTTCCATTTTGCTGGACTGTGAAATCCAAGAGCTGAGGAACCACTGATTTATATGAGATTATAGCATATAGAGTTGACTTTTCTATATAAGAGGCATAAACCAAAGTATCAATAAGGCAAAATTAGTACCAATGGTTACATTATGAAATGAGCTATAATAATAACATTGCACCTGTTTACCATGTAAAATTTAATAAACTGTCTCAATGAAAAAAATACTTATCTGTTGCTATTCATATCTGCCTGACAGGAGAGCAAAATAGCAGTTTTTACCTGTATCTGAAAATTTGTCATATTTTTATCTATTAAGATGTAAAAGCCATAAAAATAAAGAAATCAGGGAGACTGAATGTGGACATAATCATATTATTACATATTTATTAGGCTACAAGTCATAGAGAAAGTGATACTTATCATCAGGAGTCATAAGCTGGCTTGATTTTCATTTGTTGTATGTCACTTGCATAATTATTTTTTATTTCAAATAGGTGTTATCAAATTCATGCCTCCCCCAGGAGACAAAGATTGGAGTCAAAATTCTTGCTATTTCTTTTTCAAAAAATGTCAAAGTAAAAAAAGATTTCTAATGAGATACTAGTTATAATATCAGACAAGTGAAACTCAGGACCATTTAGAATCAAGAGAAATTACCTCCTGGGAAGTGATCTCTGCAAGGTGAAGCACAAAAATAGGAAGTTAATGAATCTCCATTATAAAACTATGCTTCTATATTATCTTTTAAAGAAGCACAAAAATGTCATATTTATTTATTTCCATTTATTTCAGATGATTCACATGCCCATTGCTTAGAAGTTCAAAGACTATCTTCTTGATTAAACTGCTCAAGATTTCTCTGCTTTACTTTGAAAAAGAGAATTTGATTGATAACTGGTTATCAAAGAAAGAAAGTTATCTCATTGACACTTCTAGCCCTCATTTAGGTATAATTCTTTCTCGACTGTGACAGAATCAGCTCAGATTTAATTTCAAGATTTGCCATGGCTTACGGTAGAATATTTGATACTTGATTATTTTCTTTCTTAGAAGAATAGATAGAATCCTTAATTAAAATCTAATACTTCCAAATTTTCTTTTATTAAGTGGACTTATTCAGCAAAATTTTTGCTTCTGAAATGCCCTTCTTTTTACCTTTTTTTATTGTTGTTGCTGTTTTGTCTTTTGTTATTATTTGAATGTGAGACATTCAGATTTTTAGTGATTAGTTGACTGTATCATATTGAGTGACTATTTTTGATTCTCAGCAAGACACATATTTCATAGTCTCTTTTGAATTTAAAACAACAGAAAGTAATTGGGCATATAACCAAATTATTCATTTTTTTCTTTTTTTCAAAGAATTTTAAATTGATTTTATTGAAGGAATATTTAATTTTAACATTAACTTGGTTTGAGTATACATAATAGCAAATTTATATCTGCATATACATTTGCACAACAGGCTTACCACCGTTTCCTGTTTTTTCCCTTCACTTTACAATTAATCCCCTTTTCCCCATTTATCCACCTCCCCATCTCTTCTGTACCCTTTGATTTGCTATTTTTTTCCTACCACTAAGATTCTATTGTTTGGATTAGTTCTTGTTCTCTTTTTCTTTTAAAGTCTATTAATGTTTATACCATTTGTTTATTTTCTGTCACTGTGCGCATCATGTGAGTGATATCATACGATGTGTCCAAACTTATTTTTATTAGATATTTTTTGACCACTTAAGTCACAGGTTAGTCATTCAATGAAAAATATTGGGTAATACCAGGTAGATAGCAATGGACATTGAGTAGTCTGTAGTACAAAAAAATAGCAAACATTATTGATGGGGGTACCTGGCACTGGTGAGTGCAGTCTGTCCTGGAAAGAATTCGAGAGGGGACACCTTGTCCCAACACCACATGGCAAGTTTATTAGAAGACAGCTAAAGAAAAGTGACACATGCAGCTTGGGGTTACAGGAGCAAGAGAGCAAGCTGTTAAAATGAAGTCTCATACATGGGAGGAAGGAACCTGCCTTCGGGAGTACCTGGTCATGGGTAGGGAATGACTAGGGTGTGTGCCCCCAATTCAGGTTGCTAAGGAAGGATTCCATGTTTTCCAGCCAGTCCCTTCTCTCCTACCCTCATCAGTTATTAAGGTATTAACATTATTAAGGCAGTTTTCTAATCTAATAAATAACTCTATAACCTTGTTCATTATTCCTCCTTTAGAAGTTTGACTTCTGTTAGACCTTTTCATTTTGAAAAGAAGGAGAAAAGATTGGGAGAAAAAGGAAGAAAAAGAGAAAGGAAAATGGATGATATAACACCTAATTATCTTGAAAGCATCTTGTTTTATTTCTTATGTTATACTGAGTTGGCCTATAGATATGCTGGCATCTGCTATTCATTGCACTTCTGGGTATGTAATGAGGCTTGTCAAACCTCCAAAAACAACAAATCCAGGAGGCAAATGATGAACTTCCAAGAACTTGTTACCAAAGTAAATGACCTGAGTATATTCATGTAATTAGTTAGGTTTTATAGACTCTCAGCAGACTGAATTGTCAGACATCAACCAAATCAGACACATCAACAACAAATTTGGTAGCAATGAAAAACTTGCTAAAGGCTGCTTAGTAATTGAATAGACTGAATCCTTTATATGGAGACATTTTTCATTTGGAAATTTATCAAGAATGAAAAACTGTCCTTGAAGTCAAGTTTATTTAAAAATAAAGCAAAGGCTAGAGAATTGGGCTGTTTTTCTTGTAAATATTCAGAAAATCTGTCAGTAATGGAGAAGCAGCGCATCTGTGCTTCATGTAAGATGCCATCCTTGATTTCACTTTAACTTTAAGCACATTTCCTGTTAGTATCATCCCCATTACTTAAAACTTCATCTTTTTTCTAAATATTTTCTATTCTCTCTCTCTCAGTCTCATAAATGTGTTTGTGATACTAAGGGATTTCGATTTAAGTCAGGATCTTTAACTACTTTTGATTTGCTAATAACCTTGAGAATCTGATAAGACTTGAACATGTACTGCCTGAGAAATAAACATTTCAGTGCATCTTAAATTATCTTTTAAAAGTTTTACAAAAAAAAAACCTATACATGTCAGGATAATACCCTATGGTAGATAACTATATGATTATATTTCCCTGTCATCCTGAGGAGTGTTTTTTATTTTTTTCTTTAAAATATATTCATCATTCACCTGTCATTTATGCACAGTAGAGTCACACTAATTTATTATAATTGAATAAGTAACCTGTGTGAAATAAGAAAAATAATAGAATTACAGAATCTCAGAGATTATCTATTTATATTGATTTTGTTACATATATCATTTCTACAGAATCCTTGGAAAATTTATGCAAATTTTAAAACCCATAGAAACTCCTTAAATACTTGTGAATTCATTTTAATGAGATACTTTATTACTTGCAGCAAAATAGAGAAATTCATGCAATTTCTGAACATGTTCCAAAGCAATTTCCTTCAACCACCCGTTAGATGCTCAGTTCTCTTTATGATAGGCTTCCCACTCAAACCAAAGAAATATTCCCTGGTTCTGTTTCAAAATAGCAAAGGAGATCAGAGAGATGTTAAAGAGAATTAGGAGGAGTTTATTAGCTGGCGACAGTATGGAGTAAACACTCAAATCATACGCCCCCAAATCCAAATAATGCAGGGTATTTATAAAAACCAGAACACGAATGAGCCTTAAAGAACTGGTTTGTACAGTGCAAGTAGGAACAAACAGCCTGCATATAACTTAAGTTTTTTTTTCTTTCTCTGGGGTCTCCTGGGGTATGTGCATAAGCGGTTTACAAAAACAGAGATCACATTCTAAAGTAGAGGTTAGTTCTTATAAGCAGAAGTCACACCCTAAAGTAGAGGTCACACCCTAAAAGTCTTAAGCTATTTTGTTTGACATTTAACTTCTTCCTAGATCTCAGCAGATTCACAGAAACCCCTCCAGCCAAGGTCTTACAGGGCAGGTCTAAGGTTTCTATTTCATTGCCAGAGGATTATCTAGAAAGTGGGAAAAATCTGTGATCTTTAGAGCAACCCGGCAAAAATGAGGTTTCTCTAGTTCCTTGTTTCAGTTCCATGACACAAGCTTTTATGAGGAAATTGTTAGGTTCCCTCAAAGATTTGGGGGATTTTCAGGTTTCGTTTGAGAATGTGGAAAGGAGTGACCCCGAGAAGCACTTTGAATATCCAACAGAGTTTATTTTGGAATTCAAAGTAGACTGACTCAGAAAAGGAGTAAGCCAGCACTGGGGGGAAAAGATTCTAGGTTATTTATAGCGGGTGAGAGTAATTGCAGCAGGATTCAAAGGATGGCACTACTGAGAGTCCAGAGGTAAAGAGTCTGTTTAGAAATTCATTAAGATGTTAATACAGACATTAGTCAAAACAATGAAGATCTTTATTAGAAAAGACTTGAGATGAGTGCCTAGGACCTGCCTACAGCAGCCACAAGGAAACACTACCCCAAAAGCCAATGGAATGCCTGCCAAAATGCTACACTCACAGAGCTTTAACATAAAATGGCATTGCCCATGCCTTTTCTGTGGGACCTTGTCCTATCAGAAATACCCTGTCCTGCTTAAACTGAGTCCACTCAAAGTGTTTGAGGGCATTCAAAATAAGTTGATTCTTTACCACTTTATACATGAACCCAGAGTCATATATCTAGCATAACTGGGACATTTTATTAACAAATAAAATAATTAATCTAGTCAGAAAACACACACAACAAGCATAACCATCTGTCACCTGTCATCTTTTCTTTGCATTATTGACTTACTCCAGAGGTCACATTAGAGAATTGGGGTCAGTCAATAGTTATGATTCACAATGAATGTTATTTATAATTTAAGTTGATCTGTTCAAGCTAAATGATCCTAAAATTGTAACAGTAATGCTCACTTATTGAGTCCTTACAATGAGACAAAGGTTAAATATGGAACTTTACACATTTGTTGTCATATTTAGTTCACGGTTGCTCATTAGGTACATATTGCTGTCCTCATATTGCTGCTAAAGAAACTAATACTTTGGGAAATTTTAAAATGGCAATGACAGAGAGGAAATAGGTAACTGGGTCATCTCAAACCAGAGTCTGTTTTATTCATCAATATTTAACAGATTGTGAAATTATAATTACTGAAAATTCTCTCTTCTTTTTAGGTGCCCCTTATGACCATCTAGCATTTCTGTTTTGTTCTTCCTATGCTATACATGTGGGTCCACCCAAACAAATGTAATTTAGGTTCTTGACAAGACACGGTTCTACATAATTATCTTTTTGCCTTTTTTTCCATAGGTGATTAGGACTTTATTAAAGCATTTTCATAAACATGAAGACATTCACTCACACCCTTATAAAATAAGTTTTCTTTTAGAAACAGTATTTATAATAAGAAAACACAGGCTTTATCCCCATAAAGAAATGAATAGGACACTGGTATGCTGTTGTAAATAAAAACACGTGATGAAACCAGATAGCCTGGGGAAGTTAGCTTATCTCAGTTTTAATTTGTATGGAATGGAATAAACATTATCACTCTCTTAATTTTCATTTACTTGGGGTGCAATATGAATTACCACAAACCACTATGGTTTAAATAACAGATACTATTGCCTCACAATTCTGAGGCTAATGATCTGAAATTCAGGTGTCAGCAGAGCCATGCTCTTTGTCTGAAGTCTCTGGGAAAAACCTGTTCCATGCTGTTCTCTTAGTTCATAGTGTTGCTGGAAATGTTAGACTCTGTTGTTTATGGCTATATCACTCCAATCTCTGCCTTCATAATCACAGGGCCTTCTTCATGTGTCACAGTCTCTATGTCTCTTCTCTTATATCATTCCTTATTGATTAGGATCTGCTTCAATTCAGTATGACATCGTCTTAACTTGATTTCATATTCAAAAACCTTATTGTTATGACAGAGCCTCCAGAAGGCAAGAAGACTGACAGCTGTGCACTCAAAGTAGAGAAAAGCACTTTATTGTACCAGTACTGACCCAGCGATATTGTTACCCAAACCCAAGCAATGCGGGGTCTAGGGGAGCCCCTTTTATACTCTGAGGTAGAGATTCACCTCCTTGGCTACATGTGGTTTCTACTGGCAACTCATCGGTTTTGTACAGCTGCAGAACAGGGACGGATGCTTGTGTGTCCTTGGACGTAGCTACAGCCTCTGTAGTACCGTGGGAAATTTCTGGCAGACTAACTTTTGCACTAGGGCCAGGAAAAGGTCTTCTACCACATTCCCCACTCTTGATCCTCAAGCTGATTTACAGCCTTGGGGATTATACAGGAGACTCTAAACTGGAGGTGAGAACAGGGGTGACAAGTCTTTCTGGCTACTTCATGCTGAATGGGGACGTCGCAGAGTTCAACAGCTTGAGTCTTCTTCACCCAGGGGGTTGCAATGGCAGTTTGGTGACCTGGTCTGGAGTAAAATCTGAAGCTTTAAGGTCTCTAGGCAAGAGGAGATAAAACAGGTAACCAAACATGGACCAAACGAGTGCAAGTAACAAAACAAGGAGGGGCTCTGACAGGGCCAAAAACCATGATAACCAGTTAATGTTTCTGAGCCAGGAGCTCCCAAGATCAGGTGCATTTTCTAGAAGTTTAGCAGTTTGTGTTATAATCTGTGAGATTCAGGATCTGACCCTTGTGAAAACATTCAGTCTTAAATGTTAAGACTGTTAAAACAGCAGTCTTTTAACAGACCATGTTCATAGGGCTGGTATCCTGGCTTGCCAGTTGAGGTACCAGGAGGATGAAGGGGAGAGCTATAAGCAATAATGAGGGACACATGTCTAGGGTGTCAGATAAATATTTCAGCAGTAGTACAGCGTGGTGGCAGAAAGGGATCTGCCATACCAGTGATCTGCTTTGGCTGAGAAGCAACAGGCCCACACAAGGGGCGCACAGAGCTGGTGAATAAGAGCAAATGGGAGTAGCAGGGCCCAAAACAAAATAAGAACGATTAACAGGTCAGGCTCACTGTCTACTGGCTAGTCAGGTGGGTCATTGGTCTCCACAAGTCTCTTCGGGAATGCATGTCAGCTTGAAACAAGTGGGAGACAGTTGTTTGGCAGTCCAGCTTGGATGGTGTCCAGAGGGGTCCTCCTTCCACTCAAGTGGTCTGTCACTCAGCTGATGGGCTGCTTTCACCTGAGAGTCATGGATCCAGGTGTTCAGACCTGCAACCTTAAAAGCTGTGGGAGTGGTTAGTATAACCAGATAGGGACCCTTCCAGGTTGGCTTCAGGGCTTCCTATTTCCAGTCCTTTACCCACACTTGGTCCCCTGGTTTGTAGGAGTGTACAGTTATTCCTAAGGGGACAGGTAGTCTGTCTGTTATCCAGCTATGTACTTCAAGAATTGTTTTTCCTAGTCCCTGCAATTGTTTCTGGATTTCAAAGTTTCCTAGTTCCTTTAGGTTTCCCTTAGGTCTACTTAAGGCAGGGGGATCTACCATATAGAATCTCAAAAGGGGAAAATCCTATTCTGGTCCTAGGGGCACAGTGTACCCATAAGAGGGATAAGGGAAGTATGTCTATCCAGGGTAGACTAGTGTCCTGACATAATTTAGCAATAGCCTGTTTGAGGGTCCGGTTCATGTGTTCTACCTTTCCTGAACTCTGGGGCCAATAGGCTGTGTGTGTAAGTTCTATTGGATACCTAGGGTCTTAGCTACCTGTTGCACTACTTCTGTGGCAAAAGCTAAGCCATTGTCTGATCCTATAGTCAATGGTATCCCATATCATGGGATAATGTCTTTCAGTAGTGCCTTGGTTACCTCTCTGGCCTTTTCTGTATGTGTGGGGTATGCTTCGACCCAGCCTGAGAAGGTGCAGACAAAGACAAAGAGATATTTATTCCCTCTGCTTGGTCCTATCTCAGTCAAGTCTGCCTCTAAATCTTCAAAGAGAGTCTGGCCACAGCATTGAATTCCTGTTAGCCCAACAGGGCCCTGTCTGCCATTGTTTTGTGCACAAAGCTGCAGTAGAGCTCTTGTTCCTTCCCAGCACTGAGCTCCAGTGGGGCTACCTAATAAGAGGTCATCTACATATTGGAGTAAGACATGCCCTAAGTCCTGACCTGGAAGCTTGGACAGGTCAGATACTAGTGCCCCACTCAACCGGGTCGGCGAGTTTTTGAACACTTGAGGCATCCTAGTCCAAGTGATTTGTTCTTTAGCCCCTGTGTTCAGGTTCTCCCTCTTAAAGGCTAGCTACTGGGCACCAATAGAAGACAGAAAAAGATATCCTTTAAGTCTAAGCAAGTAAACCATTCTGCCTCTGATGGTATGAGTCCTAGTAGGGTATATGTCTTTGGCAGCACCAAATGTAGGGTGATGACTGTCATTGATGGCCCTTAGGTCATGGACTAGGTGGTAGTCATTCATCCCTAGTGTCTTTATCCAGGTGAAACTAGTTTCCTAGATGTGACTCCCTTGGAACCATGTATTGGCAGATCTTTAAAGGTTGTGCTCCAGGCTTTAGGTCAATCAGCACTGGGGCCTGGTTCTTTGCTAGGCCTGAAGGATTTCCTTCCACCCAGACTGATGAGAATTTAGCTTCTAGCTCTAGGGCAACTGATGTCTCTTCAGTCAGCAAAGTGTATAACCATCATTCTTCCTCTCGTGGCGCTGCTAAGGACAGGATCATTGGAGTGGCCTCTTTATCTAAATGCACTTGTACTAAGCCATCTGGGTTGAAGCTATTTCTGCTCTCATTTTAACCAGAAGATCTCTGCTTATCAGAAGTACTGGGCAGTCTGGCAGAAACAACAACTCATGGACTGCTTGGTGGCCTCCCAACTGGCAACTGCGGGGGCCACAGAACAATCTTTTGGTCCTGGCTCCGGTAGCCCCTATGATAGTGGCCTCCCGCTCTGAGAGGGGTGCTACCTTGTGAGTAATAACTGAGTCAGCCCATATCGACCATAAAGTTCAGTCTGGCCCCCAATTTTCATTTGACCAGGGCCTCATGGGGGCCTAGTTGGAAAGAGTCTGAGCTGTCCTAATCAGAGTCTGTTCCTGTCAGCGCAGTCAGGTCTGCTTCAAGTGGCTCAGGCTGGTAGCGGCTAGCTGGGTTTGAAGAACCCAGTTTCCCTCTCTGGCGGTTTGGACATTCATTTTTCCAGTGCCCCATTTTCTTGCAGTATGCACATTGGTCCTGACCTAATTGAGCCTTCATCCCTAGTCCTCTGGCCTCTGTCTTGTAACCTCCCTTTTCCATGGCAGGAGGAGGGTGTCCTAAGGCAGCTGCTAAAAGGTTTGCTTTTTCCCTCAGCAGCTTGTCAGCCTCCTTCCTCAGTGCTTGGTCCCGATTAATGAAGACCTTATTTGCTATTTCCAGAAGCTCACTGGCATTCTTGCCTACAAAGCCCATCAGTTTCTGAAGTTTCCGTCTTACATCAGGCTGAGCCTAGAAGACATTCTTTGATTCTCTGGGGCCCCAGGATCAAAGGGAGTATAGACCCCAAAAACCTCACAAAGTCTCACATAAAATTCCACTGGTCTTTCCTCTGGTTTCTGGAGAACCTCAGAGGTCTCATCCACATTAGTGGCCTAATTAGCTCCTGGCCAGACTCCCTAGAGGAAGGTCTGGTGATATCTTTTTCCAACTGATTTCTCCTTTCCTCAGTGTTAGGGTCCAACAGGGGTTGGAGGATATCATCTGAAAGGGTTTCTTTTACTCAATTTTCTGTGTATGGTGCCCACCAGGGCCTGACTCTGAAGCCACTTCCAAACCTCTGTCATAATTCTCATTTATTCTTGCCCACACTCCCTGGAAGATTAATGACCTCTGCTTCTTCTGAAGCATCTGTTTCCTTTCCTGGCTGATTAAAACCTTACATTGTCCTTGACCATTAATGAAGAGCCAGACTCATGGAGGCTTAACTTGGGCAATTTCTAACCACTGTTCTATATATGGAAACTGATCAGGGTGGCCTGGGTCTCCTGTCACAACTTTGTAAATAGCCCTCACTGTGGGGAGATCTGAGGTCCCTTCTGATGGCCATCCTACCCCGAAGGCTGGCCATTCTAATTCATATAATTGGCATAATTTCCAAGAGGCCAATTTGATACCATAATCACTTGTAAATCCCTTCTTAAAAGTTTTTAACATACATTGTGAAATAGTGCATTCAGAAGGAATGCTTCCCAAGATTGCGGACAATATGTCCCTCCCAGTGAAGAGATGCAAGACAAACGCAGAGAAACTTATTTTTTTTCTTAACTTCGAGGGTGTGTCAGTATAAGCCCCTGACCCATATCAACACTGCAGGGAGGAACTGAATTTCTTCAGTTACCCAAGTGTCAACAGCACCTTAAGTTGTATGAGGTCACCACTGAACTGCAGATTGGGACTCAAACAGACTCCACAGCTTTCGCCATGAAGCAGAACATTCGTTCTCACATTTACACACTAGTAGTTTCAAGTTTGACTTTCACCCAGGAAAGTCACTATTCTCAGAGGCAATAAGGTTGCCTAAGGGGTGATCAAGCCCTTCTTCTACCATGAATGGTGGGCCTAAATTTGGACTGAGTCCCCAGGGGATACTTATCAATCAGACATCTTGTCCCAGAAGGCTTTTCTCTCCTTTACTGAGTCCACCAGGGTGCAAAAGGAAATTCAATCCCTCCAGACCCAATAGGGACTGGGACCCTGAAATTACCTGGTGGTGCCATCCCTCCATCTTGGGTCTGGGTGAGAGGACTCACCTCTGGCCCCTGTCAGCACCAAATGTTCTTCCCTGCCAATGCACCAAATGTTATGGCAGGGCCTCCAGAAGGCGAGAAGACTGATAGCTTCTCACTCAAAGTAGAGAAAAGTACTTTTTTGTACCAGTACCGACCCAGGGGTATTGTTACCCAAAACTGAGCAACAGAGGGTTTAGGGGAGCTCCTTTTATGATCTGAAGTAGAGATTCACCTCCTTGGCTCCTTGGCTGTGGAGTAGGGACAGATACTTGTGTGTCCTTGGACATAGCTACAGCCTCCGTAGTACCATGGGAAATTTCTGGCAGACTAACTTTTGCACTAGGGTCAAGGTCTTCTACCACACTATTTCCAAAAAAGGTCACATTCACAGGTACTGGATGTTAGGTCAATATATCTCTTAGGGTGATAAAAGTCAACCCATAACAAGCACCTACATTGTGAAATTGTGACATTTAGATAGAACATGTCCATTAAACTTCCAATAACTAATAGGCATTCAAGAAAGTTAGGTAATATTATGGTTCATGCCATAGTTGGCTCTGAGACCCCAAATAAATTATTCAGCCCTCAGAGTCAGTTTCCTTGTCCATAAAAATTGAGATGAAAATTCTTATCTCAAAAATTCAGTACTAGGCCTGGTAACTAACACAAAATACATTGTTAATTATCCTCCTTCAATAAATAAAATTGATGAATGGAGCAGACACATGTTCTTGAAACACAGTGTTATCTCATCTACCATATTTCTAAGAGGAAAGAGCAAAGGCCAAAATACGTTGACAAAGGATACTGAGGAGGGAGCTCAGCAACTTCCCAAGATATCAGTGGTGCAATCGTGATGTGTCTTCTGCTTAAGGAAAGAGATATTGGTGAAAGTACCTCATCCTCCAAAGACGCATCTTCCTTTGTTTTGGTGGTAGTAATTCTGGAAACACACAGGCAGAAAGAGGCTGGCTGAGCAAAGTGATCAAAAGCATAACTGTTTCTTTGTGTTCCTAACCACTACTCAACCCTCTCTTGAAAAAGTCTCCAAGCTTATGAATGCACTGGTTCATGTGATTTTGCTAGACCTATTCCCCAATTATTCGGGGCCCTACTGTGAATTCTCTGATCACTGCTAAGTCTCAGGGATATTGGCTATGTCGTCTTTTTTCCCTTTCCCACGTTTTAGTTATTGCCAGTATATTCCCTTTCTCTTTACATTCTCTTGGCAAAAGAATCCACTTTCCAGATCTTCACCAACTGCCTGTGAAAGATAAAATCTTGATCTCCAACTCCTTTGGGAACTATAGCCCAAACCTTATGTCTGCCAGTTACCTCCTTCGATTGGCATCTGTCACAACAACCTCAAATTCTCCTCACCACACTCTATTTTCCCCTCCTATCTCCTAATCTTTTTCCCAGTCATCTGTGTTTTTGAAAAACATTTGTAAAAGACTTACTTATGAACCAGGGTGCTAAGAGCTCCTTCTCTTGATTTATTTTTTTTTCCTTATAAATAAATATAAGGAAAATGGAGAGAAGAAAGCCTGTGTACAGGTCGCATGAAAAGAAAGACAGAGGCAAGGAAGTGAACAGTGGGTCAGAGAGTATCTGACCTCAGCAACATGACACCACAAGCTCCTCAGATCAATCTGGCATAGGAACAGGCCACTGCCCAGCTAACCATGGTGTGGAAGTTGAGTTTATGGTCTAAGGATCTGTCATTTTAATATGCATGTATTTGAAGTAATTTATGAATATTATGAATATTTTAGATATAGTTAATATATTTCTTTTATATTCTGAAAGTTGCACATACTTTAAGGGGTCAGTGATACAGTGAAGGATATATTTGGAACGGTGGTGAACTTAATATATTATATACAGATGTTGATTTACAAAGATGCACACCTTAAACCCATCTAATGCTGTGATGCGATGTTCCTTCAATAAATATTTTTAATATGGTTATACTAGCATATGTAGTACAAACAAAACACTAAGCATTGCATTTAGCTGAAACCATATGACTTCAATTTCTACAAAATCATAGTTATCTTGACTCAAACACACAGATGCACATACACATGAATAAATGTCTGCTTTAACCTAATCATTAGAAAAGCTGAATACAAAATGCTGCAGTGATTGCAATACCTGATTTTAACATTTTGCTACCTGATTTTGTTTACTCAATAACTTGTTAGGTAACATTTAATTTAGTGCATGCATTATTTTCATCTTTTCATTTGAACATCTAGGTAGTGGTTAGTGAGCTACCTGTTTCAAAGAAATTTACCTGGGTTTTGCTGTATTTCTCAAATCATATGCTAGAAAACCAAGGGAGTTTAAATTTTTCCTGGTGCTCTGTAATCTAACTGATTCATTTTGTTACTGACTGCTTTTCTCGATAGATAAAAATATAGCTAGCCTATTAGTTAACTGCAAGTCCTGAGTAAAGGATAAATAACAGTTGAGCGGTCTCTACCAACACCTCAGCATGGCATTTAACAGCTGCCAAAAGTACTGTATAATCTTTTAGAAGACTTAATCGTTCCCTATTGCACTTTTCAGAAGAGAAGAGTAGTTATTAATCCTGGTTTCTCACAAAATTTTCACAGTAGATCTTCATTGAATAAATAGTGCTGTTTCATATAAAGACTTCGGTTTTATATAATACTTAACTGTTAGAGGTTAAACAAATAGCAATGTGCTAGCAAGAAGAAAAACTGTATTTGGTAAAGAAAGCCGTATTTTAGGCAGTATTAAACTGTACATTTAATTGGTGGTTTGAAGAAAGAGAAAATAGAAGTGTCTTTCTGGAGACCAGGGAGTTCCCCTTTTTTATACAGCATAGCTTTCTTCCTCTCTTTTCTTTCTCTCTCAAAAATGTATTTATAATAGTTCAATTAATCTTGTTTTATCCTCCTAAAGTATTTTATGTCACAAGCATGTCAAAAATTTGACTCTCTTAAGGAAACATCATAGGTGTATAGCAACCCTTTTTCATTTCAATCATTGGTCCCGTAGAATTCACATTTTTTAAATAAGTATTTGCCTATCGTGTATTTAATTTCTAACAGTATGACTCCAGAGAAGATTCGTGATTAGTTTTATCTTACTTCTGACTTATGATCTATACATTTATCCTATTTCCAAAAAGCATAAAGTAATTTTATAAAAGATATATGCATGTAGGCCATAAAATGGAAATAAAACAATTAAAGGTAAATATAAATATAAAAGTACTGAAATTGGGAAGAAAGATGAAAATACTCTCAGTCATCTCTTTCTTTTACAAAAAAGAGACATAAAACCTTTTGATTCTCTGAGAAATATCAAATATTTTCTAAAAACAAATTATAAAAGGATTATATAGTGAAAATATTAGCAAAATCCCACTAATCAAAATAAACATTGCATTTAATGATATTTTATGGAAGGATGCAAAAAAACTTACATTATCTATCAATCTAGAATGAAAGCTCAAAGACTGAATAGAAAAATGAACAAAGTGTTTTTTCAGTGAAAGTCCTAACCTGATGAGCTTCTGAAAAGTGGTTGCATTTTAATCTAATTTGATGAGCAATGTAGTTAAGTATACTCAGAGGAATTGGCATCTGCAGACTTGGCTTGTCTAACAAATTTCTCATAATGATATTTGTTCCAGCCCACAATTTGATAAAAATTTAAAGGCATATAGCTCAAAGGCTAGACAAAGTTGGAATTATGTACAGTCTTTAGACTGGATGGAAGTGAACATAAAATGAATTAGATGAGCTGAGAACAAAGTAAACATTCTGTCATTTAGACAGAAATCTAAACTTGCCTAAAAATTCATTTGGATTTATACTGAGATGCTAAAGTATGCTATATAAATAAAAGCTTTTGATGTTCTTTGGCTAACAAAATTCATGAGAGAATTGAGTGATCATATAACATAGGTGTTGCCATGTGAAAATCAAATAACCTGTATAATAACATTTGATAACATACAAATTACTAAAATGCCTTGTTAAATACTCCACTATGTTACACATAAAACTTTAATGATTTGGTATCAATAAGTATGTTGGAATATAACAAATTAACTACCTTTCTGATCCCAGTTCCAGATATAAATTGATTAGCTAGTCACTAATTATATAATTCAATAAATCTCAAAGATAAAACTTCAAGTAAACAAAAACTTCCATAGAGTATCAAGTAACACCATTTAATTGGCCTTTGAAGGCTTGTAGGAAGAAACTTTGAATCAAGATTAGAGTTTGATTAGATTATCATAAAATTCTAATAAACATTTTGAAGTTAGTAATACATCATTTTGACAATGTACTTTTGCAAAAATGCATGAAGGTCAACTATTAGATCGAACCACACACAGTAATGAAAGTTCAGCTTTTTTCTTGACCTATAGAGTGTTGAGTTAGTGATGAGATTTTGAGCCTCCAGTTTTGCAAATATTTTTGTAATTCATTTTCTTTCTTTCTGTGTCATTGCCTTAGTTTTCTAGGGCTTCCATTACAAAATGTCACAAAATGGATGACTTAAAACAATAGTTTATTCTCTCATACTTCTGGTGGCTGGGTTCTAATCAATGTTTTGGCAAGTTTACTCTGGAGGCTCTTAAGGAGCATCTATTTTGTGCTTTTCATCTAGGTTCAGTGTTCTTGATTTAAAACTACATCTACCTTTATCACATGGCAATCTCCTTGGGTGCCTTTGCACCTAAATTTTCCTCTTCTTATAAAGACACCAGTTTTTGCATCAGGATCCACCCAAGTCTACTTTGACTTCATCTTTACTTGATTACATCCACAAAGACCCTAGTCCCAAATAAGGTCATATTCACAGGTACTGGGGATTGGAATTTCAGCATATTTTAGAGGACTACACAATTCAAACCACAACATCTTAAGAGGTAGTCACACAATAAGTTTTAACTTAGCTTTATTTTTGTACATATTTTTTTCTAATATTATGAATAAGAATGATATAAATCATTGGTCCTACAATAAGATTTTTTCCCTGTAGAAGGACTCCATATTTTATTCAAGTGTGAGAGACTTGACCTAAAGGTTTGAAAGCCTGAGATCCTTATCATATCACATCAGACCCTCCACAATCTGTCAGTGGCCCTCTTCACTGTCCCCCTCCACCACTATTTTCCTGGCAATATAAGGCAGCTTAAAATAACTCAGCATAAAGACTTTATTCCATCCCTCCCTCCCTTGCTCATTCTATTCCCTATGCCTGTAATGACCTTCCCTTTCCGACTTCCTCATCCCCTTTCTGCATTCTTTTCTACCTCTCACTCAGTCTCATTTCAAATACTGTCTTTTCCTGAAAGCCTCTGCACACCACCTCCTCAGCAGTGCCACAGTCAATCCCAGTAACTGAGTGAGGTGGACCTCAACAGGATCCTCTTTTCCTGAATTTCTGTCTCTAGCAATAGAGCATAAGCTCTGTGATGTCTCAGACCATTTCTTCTAATTTTTCAGTCTAACTCTTATCACAGTGGTCATCTAAATGCTAAATGAATACCTGTGTATGTGGATGAAAAGGTTTCCATTTACCATTTTTATTTCTCAGAGGAAGCTCCAAGGTATTATATATATTTGTATTTATACTTCTGCTAAAACATATATTCATATTATTCTGTGTGAGAGGTTGGCATCAGAACCATTCACTTTAGCAAGGAACAAGCTCAGACAATGCCCCTGTATTTAAAATGATTTTTTATTTTTCTCCCTTTGAATGATTATATACCCTTAAAAGATTTTACAAAACAGCAAGAAGTATTTATGAATTTAAGGATTTGGGAAGATCTCAGCTGCTTAAAAATTTTAATCATGTTTTGCCAGAGTACACTTTACATGAAGAAATCTAAGAAGAGTAGAAAGACAGACTTAGTTCATATTCTAGAAGACTGTGAGAGCCAAAATAAGATTTTGGATTTTACTTTCCACATTCTGAGTTGTTTGACAGATTTAGATCTAAATATAGATCATATAAATCACATTATTTTCTAGATTTCTTTTTTATAGTAATTAATTCTTGTCATTTCACATAATGCCTAAAATAAAACCCTATTTCTTCCACAAACTGTTGGTTCAGATTTACTCTGGGTTAGAAAAAATAGTTAAGATTTTTATTATTTTCTCAAAACTAATAAATCAGTTTAGCTGTTATCTAAAAACAGCTCTGCTTATTTTAACTGAACTCTTTTGTTAGATTTAAATGTCATGTTGTACCTTACTTGGGGTTCTAATTTAACTTTTCAAGTTCTTAAAATAGGAGAGGTAGCTATATATGAAAAAAACGTATGAAACATGACAATGAAAACATGATTTAAATTGAAATGTGCCTGATAATTTATTTTATAATCAAGTTAAAATAAAATCGCCAACAATGCAGAAACAGCACTTTCTGACTAACCAATAGGTTATTGCCTGAGATACATGCTACAAAACTGGTAATATATTGACTGTGTTTACAAGGATTCTAATCTATGAAAATTTTCTTAGTATAATTAATTTTGATTCATTCATATTTATAAAATGTATTATAACCCACCTCTCTCAAAAAAAAAAGTGCCTCTACATGTCATTTATAGAGACATCAAAATAGTAAATTCTTTAAAATCTTCACATTACAACTTATTATTTTTTCTCAGGTCAGTAGATAGTGGTGTTTTTGTTTTTGTTTTTTTGATATTTGGTCTAAATGGGGGTAGGGTTGAGGGCAAATGAGGTAAAGGGGATTAATTGTATAGTGAAGGAAGTATCAGTAAACTTACTATATTATATATAGATTTAAATTTTCTGTAATATATATCTCAAACCTAGGTAATGTTAAAATGCAATGTTCCTTCAATAAAGTCAATTAAAAAATGAAATAAAATCTCAACTCATGAACTTTTCTAATTGGTCACAATTCAAATTTAGCTCTCATATTTTCAGATAAACTAAGATTCTAAAAGGCGTGTTATACCACCCAGTGCCTGCCAGCAGAATAAATCTTGAAGTTTCAGTATCCCTTAGTGGCTAAGAATCCAGCATTCCCAGATCAATAAACTGAACATCTCCTTGCATCATTCTCCCTTCACAATTCTCTAAATGTGATGGAAAAGTTCAGGTGAAATTATATTTATCTCAAAATATAAAATACTCCTTCCATCTTTTAGGGAAAAGACTCCTTTGTGTTTATTTTACTCTCATGTGCCTTTTTTATTTCTACTCCTAAAAACAGATTGCAGGTGAGAAAGCTTTAATTAAATATTTGAATGAGTTGGGTTTAATTTATCAAGGTATAATTATAAATTGAATGTATGTAAATTAAATATGACCATGGAACCAAGTAGAATTTCTATTAATTACACTCAATCCTTCCTTAGATTTGAAAGCTGAATTACTCATGTATCGAAACTTATTTTATAATTTTCTAAAAACAGCTATGATTTTTCATTTCTGAGTCGTAGTACGTTCCAAAGGAACCAGTAAGTGTTCAGTGGTAACTAGGTAAAAATAACATGATTCAGTGAAAAATCACATATCTCAAGACACACTAGTGAGACTTTCTGTGGTCAGATATATGGCTCAGTGGGGTTTATGTGGATTCCTTTAAATGTATATGTTTTTCATGCATACCTCACAATTACATGGATCCTTTCTAATAGTCTTTGCTGTGTAATTACCATAAATTATTATAGATTTGGAGATTCATCAATGGCATTTTTATGTTTTATATATTTTCTTTTCTTTATTCAGGTCCTCTCTTTAGGAGCAGATGTCTTGCCAGAATATAAACTGCAGACACCACGCATCAACAAGTTTACCATATTACACTACAGTCCTTTCAAGGCAGTCTGGGATTGGCTTATTCTGCTGTTGGTTATATACACGGCTATATTCACCCCCTACTCTGCAGCCTTTCTCCTCAATGACAGAGAAGAACAGAAAAGACGAGAATGTGGCTATTCATGCAGCCCCTTGAATGTAGTTGACTTGATTGTGGACATTATGTTTATCATAGATATTCTAATAAACTTCAGAACAACATATGTAAACCAGAATGAAGAGGTGGTAAGTGATCCGGCCAAAATAGCAATACACTACTTCAAAGGCTGGTTCCTGATTGACATGGTTGCAGCAATTCCTTTTGACTTGCTGATTTTTGGATCTGGTTCTGATGAGGTAAGAGCTGGTTAAGAATCTTATTTTCTGAAAGATTGCAGTTATAAAAGTGAATATACTTGAACTGCACACAATTGTGATTGCTTTGCAAATTTCTTATATCTCATAGATGAAATTAATTTTCAACTGAAAATGCTATAAAATGGAATGCGGAAGTATTTGGCCTTGCAAATAATTCACCTTTTTTCCTGTTTTTGCTAAGCGCCATTAAGATTATGTATCCTTTAGCCAACAAATTAAACTTTGAGACAAATATTTTACAGCACCTAGCATATTCTCAGAAGTCAAATAGTTATAAATTAGCTTCATAGATATAAAATGGTCAAGGATAAAATGTCTCTTTCATAACTTATAATTGTGGTTTGAAACAAAGGGATTTGCCTTTTGTTCAAATTATGTAGAAGTGGTACCTTATTAAATGTCCGGTTCAAAATTACTTCTCTTAAATGTTTATGTTGAAAAAATTCTTACCTATTACCAGTACCTTATAAACTTGTGATCTGAAGTGTGTGTGTGTGTGTGTGTGTGTGTGTGTGTGTGTGTGTGTGTGTGTGTGTGGTGTGTGCCTTTTCTGGACAAAGAGTCCATACTTTAATCAGATTCTCAAAATGTTCTTTAGTCAAACAGAAATTAAATTCTCCTAAAATCCTCTCCATTTAATTGCCACCAATTTTTCATTGTAAATAAGTGTCCTGAATTTTATAATGGAAAGATTTACAGAAAGTCTGAAAGAAATTCTAAGGGAGTTAAGTGGAGAAACATAACCTCAGTGTGTTGAATTTTTTTAATTCAGTGTCCTTTTCCATCTAAGAACTCCTCTGCCCTTTAGTGTCTTTTTTTGTTTTTTTTCAAGAGGAGATCAAATACCAGAAACGCCCTTTGGAGATGGTTGCTCTATGACAAATTAAGTGTTCAGGACAAGAAAATCCTCCTCTGCCAAGAGGAACCAATAGGTTTAGAAGTAAATTCTCTTCTACAGAACCTGCCTATCAAATGGTATATAAGTTAAGAGCAGTGCAATAAAGCAAGACATTCCTCCTGGAGTCTGCAACCCTTAAAAAAAGTCTCAAGCCTGACTCTTGTCATCTATATATAGGATAGTACCGGTTCCCCTCTTAAGTTTTTTTTTTTGTTTTTTTTTTAGTTTGAGACTTTAATGGCATCAGACATGTGAAACTGTTAACAAAATTCTCAAAAAATCAGCTAGCATTAAACTCATTGACCTTCTAATCTTACACATTCTTTTTTTTTAACTAAAAGACAAGTAAAATACTTCTTTATCAATATTTATGAGTTTCTTACAATGGGTGATATATGTAATTGCACCAAAAAGTTCTTATTGATGAACAATAGAGTAAAGCCTTATTCTTTCACATTTTCAAATGTATGCACCAACAGAGAATTTAATTTTAGTTTAGTGAAGTGAAAGAATGGTTAGAGAAACAGACAAATATGGTTGTAAGGGAAAGTTGGCTTAAGATATTTAATCAATAACAATCAAACCAGTGAGTATTTGGATATGAAGATTATAGCCATTAACAGAATTTCTAAGATGTATGCTTAATTAGTTTAACTTACTGTCCATTGGAAATTAATACATTTTGTTAAATGTGTAATCCAGATAGTTACTATTTCAGATACGACTTCAAATGCACTGGAACAAAGGAAAATTTATTATGTGATTTACGTTCATATAAAATAAAATAGTCTTGAGAAAAATTATGTCTGCATTACTCTTCTCATGTAGCTTTAAATAGGAAAAGGAAAAAGCAAAGTTTGTATAGGGAAAACAATGGCTTCTTCATTCCTGTATGAGTTCAAGGATTCCCTCATGCCCCCACACCTAGAAGCACTGCTTGTGAGAACTATAAATGTAGACTCACATAACTGTGCTATACCACACATTATAAATATAGCACAAGACCAATTGCCATTGGAATTAAAGTTTTCTGAAAGGATGAACACAACTTTGTGAATATCTAAACTAAACAAATTAATCAGCTATCCATTTACATGATGCTAAAAATCCTAGAAAACTTAATGAATCTTAGAGAGCCTGAAAGTGAATTTCTGTTTATATATATATAAGCCAGCTTCAAGTCTAAGTAACTATATATATATTTTTTCCCTGTACAATGACTTCAATGATGGGAATTGAAAAGTTATATAGGGCATAGACAATTTTTGTTTTTGGAGACTCTTGTAGGTATTACCTGACTTTTGTCTGCCTCACTTTACTAGGGAAATCAAGGAAAATTCAAGAAGAAAGTGTCAAATGCTATAAAGACATAAGCTATGATGAGGACTGAAATAAGTCACTGAATGTGTCCTTTCATTGGCGTTGATGTTAATTGAATCAGCTATTGATTGGCCACAATGCCAAACTGAAGTGGCTTCTGCAGTTAATAGGAATTGAACAGGGCTTCCTCTTGCTAGAATCTTGGTAATAAAAGGGAAAAGGGGGCAGTTTTGGAAGGTTACACATGTGTAAAGGAAGCATTATTATTTTTATTTTCCTTTGAAGATGCTTGTGGTTAATTAAGATCCCTAAGAATGTGAGGCACAATGAAATGAAAAGAATACATGGAGAAGTTAACCTTAGGTGTACTCTTTTCTCTCATACAAGAGGGAAAAGGGTGAGACGGGCACTAAGCTCTAAATTGAGCTTAGAGATGGGAGAGAAGAAAGTTGAAGGGATTACTGTCTCTTAAATTTTAATGTCTAAATTTTAAAATACTCTGACAAACTCTGAACATAATCATTATCCCCAAATTAAATCTAGTACCAGCTGCCAATGTAGATCTTAGAAGTAGGAGTAACCACAAGAAATTATCTTGGTCTGTCTCCTGCCAAGGAAGTTAAAATGTCATTATTTCCATTTTATAGATGAGGCCTTTGAATCCCAGAATTGTTAAGTATCACTCAGTTCTAATTTAAGCCCAATTCCCATTTAGTATTCCAATACTCTATTCATTCAGCAAACATTTATTGAGTAAACCTAAATATGAAAGGAGCAATACTGGAATTAGAGATTCAAAAGAAACCCAGATAGTCTCTCTTCTCCAACAATGTGCATACTAGGATTTGAAAAGAGAGGTTGGGGAATGACAGAGAGCAGAGACAGACAATAAACAAACTCAGGAATAACTGAGCCAGATGGTTTCAGAAAAGGATAAACACCATGATGGAAATATGAGTGGATTGAGTAGGTAGCTAACTAATGGAGAAACTAGGACAAGTCACTGAAGATGTGTCATTTGAGTTGAGTCTTAACAAGAAGAAACCAGCCTCATGAAACCACAGCACACTACAGTCTTTGAAATGAAAGAAAACACTAGTGAGATGAACCCAGTGGTGGGGCAAACTTACAGGTTAAAGGAAAAGAAGGAAGGTCTGTGGCAGCCAGGTTGAACCACAGGGAATGAGGAGTAGAGTGATAGATAAGGGGATACAGAGACCAAGGCTTTTTTACTAGGACAGTGGAGTTTGGTGTTTATTTTGGCTGCAATGGGAGCCTTTAGGATGATAATGACTTGCTATAATTGACATTTTGAAAAACCGTGTGACTGATGTCTGTAGACAATTAAGTCAGTGTAAAAGCAGGAGTTTTTGCTGTAATGTAGGAGAAACAAAACATTAGTTTGGACTACATGGTAGCAGTAGAAGTGAAGAGAAAAAAAGTAAAGACATTTGGGACTTAGAGGGGAACTGTTAGGGATTGTTGATAGATTAATTACTGTTGGGGGAGTAAGAGAAAAAAGCAGATATAGTGTTTCAGATTTCATTGTTATTGTTTCTTTCTTCTTGTTGGAAGCATGGGGGAAGGAGGAGTGATGGCAATTTTTATGGATGGCAATACATTTCCCAGATGGGAAAAACCTAGGGAGAAGAAGGTGAATTATGAGGGATAAATTCCTGCTTTGTTTGTATTAAGTTTGAGGTGCCTATTAGTCATCCAAGTACAAATGGCATGTAGGCAAGTCAAAATGAACGGCTACAAAGATATAAGAAAAAGAAATGGAATTCACAAATATTATGTATATATATATATATATATGTGTATAGATATGTATAAATATATGTATATGTGTGTATAAGATATAATTATGGAAACAACTGGTTTGCAGCACTCTTTTTACACCAGGATCAGGTATCCATTACTATGTGGATCTTATAAAAGAATCTGGAGATTTATTTTTGGGTAGATCTGTATTAAAGTCTTCAAATCTGCATTTTTAAAAGTAGCAGGAATGACTGCTGTTTAGATATACAAGATCATCTTACACTGGACAAAAAGGAGCTTCAGGCTAGAGCTTTCATGTGCTGAATAGGTCATGAATATCTCTACAAAATACACCTATAAAGGAGTAATTTTTCAATTAAATATAAAAATAGTCATTATGTCTTAATTGCTTAAATTAACTCAATTATTAAAATGTTTTCATATGTACATCGTAGCATCATGGATGAACTTAAGGAAAATACTTTTTTCCATTTCAATGAAATATTGATGTCTACCTTGTCAATTCCTCTAAATAATAAGTCACTGTGACTTTTAAATTTATTTTCAACTCTAGAGAAAGAAATAACTACACAAATTTTGAATCTATGTTTCTTTTAACTATAAAAAATATTAGCAATACAGAGGATAGCTTGACACATTTATTTTTACTAAAGCAGATGTATGAGCAGAAGTGCTCATTTTTCCAAAATACACATTACAATTTTAAGCTTAAGCAAATGAAAATACTAATAACTAGAGAATTTTCTAAAGATTAAAAAAAAAACATGTTGAAGAAAATGACTACTAGCAAATAACTGGCCTTGCCTGTGTCATGAGGTCTGCCTGATATTAATGCCACCCAGACAGACCAAGGAAAAGCTTCTCTGTTTCTTAATTTTTGCATCAGCAAACACCATGCCATACATGGCAAATTACCTATGTTTCTTTGATGGGAAGGAACAATACTAAAGACTAAATCTCCAGAAAGTCAAACTTTCATTCATTATCTCTCTGAAATTTTCTCCTATTTTGCTTCTCCGTGGCAAATTTATTTTCAGAGGTATTAACAGTTAGAGCTAGAGCACTCTTTAGTTACATGCTTTGTTAACCTCTTCCTCCCCTGTAAATGAGTACTTTTGATGAATTGCTTGCTTTTTGACCTCTCTTCTCTCATATTTTACTGTCAGTTTTTATGAATCTTAAATACACAAAAGAAAGATCTTTGACAAAGTAAATATATTGCTCTTTGAGGTAAAGTTCTATTAGAAAAAGGAGTTAGTGCTCACATTATGTTTGCTTTATTAGTCTGGTGTAATCATGAAAAGGATACAGGAAAACCTTAACAGGTATCCAGAGAGAAATTGATTATCTGTCAATGCTCTTTCTTAACCTGATCTTTACAGTGGTTGCCTTTAGTTTGTTGAAAGTGAGCTTCTGAAACATTAGACATACTTATGTTCAAATTTAAATACCAGATCAGTATTTGAAGACTTGCATGTATATGTATCTGTGCATGTGTGTGTGTTGCATCAAATAATTGTGTGACTCTTTAGCTCTTTCTTAGAAATTAAGGCAGACGTTTCCATGACTTGTATTTGAGACTTTTAGTCATGCCTCAAAATAGCTGTGCATAACAAGTGAGATATAAGATCCCCACTGAAATCATTCTTTAATTAAGTAAATATGAGAATATTCTATTAAAGACATTTGCCATTAAGCTGATCATTCATTATTTATATGTGGTCTATTGATGATAATTTGTTAGAAATGTTCTAATGTACAATTTTTGTTAAATATTTCTCAGAACAAGTCATTTCATTTTCTATCTAAAAGGTGGAGCATTCATACTTATTTATATCCATGTTTATTTTCTGTAACATTTTCCTGTTACTATTCAGAATCATTTGATGACCAGCTTTACATGTCCTTATATCTAAAGAGAGAGAAAGTAAATTCAAACTGCAGCAAGATAGGATGTTAATTATAAAATAAAATAAAAATAAGTGCAGTAGTCACTATACATTAGAACAAGTTATCCACAGAGCTCATAAAATCTGCTTTTCATCGAAAGCCACATTTTGTGGAGCAATTTGTGAGATTTGGAATGAGTACGTAAAGGAAAATTGAAGTGTTCCCCCAAGTTTTTCTTTTTTCACACAAAATAGAGCACTGTGATTATAATAGTGAATGTACCCTTAGAAATACTGACATAATGTGATTGAAACTAGACAAAAGACTAGAAACTGGCTTTAATATTATTCAGTTCTATTGGGTAAGTAATTCATTGAATGGTACATACGAGTACCAAAGCTTAGAGAATTGAAATGAAGTCTAAAGCAAAACATGGGTGTGGAGTTTTGAAATCAAATGCTCACTAAGGATTCCGCTCATTTCGCCACTATTTCTCCATTCACCCAAATGTTTCTTGACAAGCAGAACAGAATGATGGATTAAGTAGAGAGCTTCAGTAACAATTCATTCAATCAGCTCTGTAGACAAAACTAAAACTTACTCATATTTCCTCATTTATGAAAGAATAATTCTATCCACTTTCCACAGGAAAAGTTTTTAGAGAGCAAATCTCTGATGTAAAATATATTAAATGCAGTATTCTTATAAATGCTTACTAAAAATAAAATAGAATTATTTTGAAAAATTATTGAGTGTAAGATTTAATGATGAGGCTTTATCATTTTTACTGTAGCTAAATTATTCTTGAGTAGAGAGTTGTTTATACTGGTATTTTTAAAAAATCTATTCTAATTTCAGAACTTCAAAAATAACACCACTTTAAGAGGGAATGTCACCTGTTCGATTTTATGTTTAAAAAGAAATCACATAGTCTTTATTATGAATTATCAAACATATTTACAAATGTATAATTGTCAAGAGTATTTATTTTTAAATAAAGTTTAGTTAAGAAAATCATACTTCAAAAAAAAACTGACATCTACCTCACTATAAGAAAGTACTGGGACAGTAATAGACTATGGATGTGGATATGTTTGTTTTTTTTTTAAAGTTAAAATTGGATGATATTCATCAGTCACCCAGAAATTTGAATAATTCAATTTCCAGCAGGAAGACTCACTTTACATTAAAAAATTCTGACAAAATGCATTAAAATTAAAAGTCTTTACTAAGCAGACTTTCTTTGCTGTGACAGTCAGAGAAAAAAATTGAAATATTTAATCACAGTAGAGAATTTGGGTTCTGAGATAGAGATTTGACTTGTTAGAGTCCATTATGTCTCCTTTGCTATTGTTCAGACAGGACTAAAATAAAATTCCCTTGCTTCAATCTGCAGCAAAATGATTCACCTCTTTCAATATCTTATTTATTGTCCTGAAATCTTTGTATTTCATAATAATAATCACATACTTCAGGCAAAATTTTAGACTTAAAAATGTATCTCTAAACAATATTTTTCTAATATCCATGAGATACCAAGAAATTGTATCTAGGAGAAAATTCTCTGCTTTTTCAAAATTGTTCTTAGAGGCTGAAGAATAATTTTATTTTTGTTTTCAAAAATTGGGAAAACCCACAAAGATAAATTTCCATAATATGACTGAATATTACATGAAATTAGTATGCTATACAATAACCATGCATTTTGAAAACATTCTCCTCAAATTTTGATAATATTAGTATCACAATTCTAAGGTAGTTGTTGATCCAATTTTTCAACTGCAGATAATTAAAGATAGTTTCTTGAGCTAGACAATTGAGACCAATAGTCTCCAACAAATCAGCAAAAGAGGTTGGTCATACTTTAGTCTCTACTCTTTCTGAGATTTTGGTACAATCACTTACTCTCTATTTTGTAATATGAGACAAACACTTAAACCTTTCAGATACATTTAAAGAAGAAAAAAGAGTCATCACATTTCTAAATGTCATCTGCAAGATGTGCTGCATAGAACTGTAGCAGAGAAAGAAAATCCAGGTGTGTTTGTAGCATCTGGAAAACAGAAATAAGACCAAGTCATTTGTTATATTGTCAAACTCACATTTGTAGTTATGCTTAGGAGCTGCTAAGGAATCATCCTTTATTACAATTGTCAAACTAGCATAGGTAGTTAAGCTTAGGTACATGTTATGGAATCACACAAGGACATTGAAGCCAATATTCACTCACCTTTAAAATGTAACCAAGAGATAAAAAAACTACTTAGTAATCCCTCTCCCCTCCTCTCCACAACCCCCTGCAGTTGTTTTGTATGAATAATGTCAACTTGGTTAAAATTTCATCATGTACCATGTTTCTTTCTTTTCTTTTTTCTTTATTTTCTAAGGACAGGTGCAGACAGGAATGAAGGCAAGTAGGAAGGAAGTGGAGGAAGGAATATCTTATTTATGTTATTTAGTTATTCATATTGGTTGTTAACCCTGGCCACATGATGCAAACCTTTGTTCTTGGAATGTACCATATTTCTTAAGCTATTTTTTTCCCAGAAAAGATGTCACTGATGTGTTATTATAGAAGCTATGTTTATTTGCTTAGGGAACTTACTTTATCTAGGCTTATCTTCGCATTGATATAAACCTAGAAGAAACATCAGAGGTTTCTTTGGGTAGAGGGCAAAAAGGAAGGGGGGTGGAATACACAGCAGATAGGATTCCTTTTCTTATCATAACATTGGTGTTACTCTACCGTGTTTGCAGCAGGAGGCTTGTTATCCCTTATTATCACAATATCTTATAAAAACAGTTCATTTTGATTCGCAGCATTTCACTTTATTAACCATCACAAGGCCAATGTTGAAAACCTCTATTTGGGATTCCAGCAATTTAAGTGATGCATTTACAAAATGTGTAAGCTCTACCAAACAATTTAACCAAATAAAGTTTCTGCCAACTGACGGAAATAAAACCATACAAGATGTGCAGATAAAAACATGGAGAGCTACAATATATTGGAATTATTTAGAGCTCCTGTAGGTAGACATTATTATGCCCATTAATAACAAAGAAATTGATGCTTCCAGATTAAATAACTTGTCCAAGTTGACACACTGCTATAGAAACAGAATTTAAACATAAGTTCGTTCCAAAGTCCTAGCATATAACTGTAAACCAAAAATATGGTTATTACAAGTAGTGAAAACTTTGCTCCTCTCCCAGAGAACCATCTAATATTAATTTAGACTCTCCGTTTATTCACTGAAAAGAAACATACTTTTAAATTTGTGTGAGGAAAAAACTTTTTTCTTTATTGCATGCTGAGAAAATAAAACTCAGCATTGGAAACAGAAAAGACTAACCTCTCTACACTTCCTCAAATGATCAAAGAGAGTCTAATTGTGACCAGCAAGTTGGACGACATAAGACCCTCTCACTTGTAGAGGGCTTTAATACTCACTAAAAAGAATTCAGGAAAGATTGAGGTATCTCCTTTACCTTATGATAGCTATGGTGTCAGGAAAAAAAGCTATTACACTTAGAGCATTTTAAAGAAAAATTGGTGTTTTTTTAAAAAATTATTTAGTGTTCTTTTTCCACCAAGTCAATATCAATAGGTATAGGGTGATATATATGCCATGTGCTATTTCTTTAATTAAAATATTTGTGCTCTTAACACAGTTGGATGAACTTTGTGAAATAAGCACCAACAATGAACAGATAAAATGACTCAATAATTGATTGGTAAATACCATGTAACTATGGAATAATTATATACTCTGAGAATTATATAGTACTTATAGTTGACATTATTTAGGAAACCTAAGAAATGAACTTGTAATTTGTACTTACCAGATTTCAAGTCCAAACAACCAGTTAAGTATCCTGCTATTATACAGAAGTGTCCTATCATTAGATACCTGGTCAGCAATAATCATGCAATTAGTTGTACATATCAAAACCCCCAAACAAAATACATAATATCATAGGGGTATCAAGAAACAATTTATCAATTTAACACATGTAGGAAGGAAAAATTTGTGTAAATATATTGTCTAACACACGCATACAATCATCCAATAAGTCTCTCAGTTATCTGCTTGACTGGCTCTTTCTCATTATGCAGATCTTTCTCAATTCTATTATCAATGCCTCAGCAAAGACCTTCCTTGACTTCCCTTTTTAAAACAGTCATCAACCCAAATGCCCCCCAAAACATCCTCTGCCATATCACTCCATTTTGCCATTATAATTATACCTTTCTTCTGAAATTATACTTTTGTTTATTTTGAAAATACTTCTCTAGCTTAATGGACTGTAGACCTTGTTTCTCACCATTAGAGAAGTCACTTTGTTTATTAAATAATGCCTCTGTGAAGAAAGGGATTGGTTGGTGAATGATTTACTGAGAACCCATCATGTGCAAGGCACATAGGTTAGAGCAAAAAACAAGACAGATTGCCCCATGGGTCTTGTGGGCTAAAATTGTGAATTGATTTATCACATACTTTTAAAGTATTTTCCAAAACGGTAAAATTGTATTGAATAAAAATAAATAAAAGACTAAACTTAAAACTTACACCATTAGCCTCAACGCTATTTGTTGCTTTAGCCTGTTTCTGCCTCCTTTTCTTCACAGGAATAGACTTTAAATTGTTTACTGTTTCTGACCATGAATATGCACATTTATTTCCACAGACAACAACATTAATTGGTCTTTTGAAGACAGCGAGACTCCTTCGTCTTGTGCGAGTGGCCCGGAAACTTGATCGATATTCAGAATATGGGGCTGCTGTTCTAATGCTCTTAATGTGCATATTTGCCCTGATCGCTCACTGGCTGGCTTGCATTTGGTATGCAATTGGGAATGTAGAAAGGCCCTATCTGACTGACAAAATCGGATGGTTGGATTCCTTAGGACAACAAATTGGGAAACGTTACAATGACAGTGACTCAAGTTCTGGACCCTCCATTAAAGACAAATACGTCACAGCACTTTATTTTACCTTCAGCAGTTTAACCAGTGTAGGATTCGGGAATGTGTCTCCTAACACCAATTCGGAGAAAATCTTTTCAATTTGTGTCATGTTGATTGGCTGTAAGTAGATTTCTTTTTTGCTCTCTATTAGGATAAAATAAAAACACAAAATTTTATTTCTAACTCTAATACATTTGGAATAAAGCAAAGCAATTATAGAAAATTATGAAGATAGTGGAACTATGTAGGTATTATATTCTAAAATATGATTCTCTCCTGAAGGGGAGACACTTTAGATCCTTCAGTACCTCAGGAATCCATGGGCATAAAACTGGGGTAATAAGGGTTTTAGGAATTGAGACTTGCAGTTCATATTTACTACTGTAAAAAAAAGCATCTGTAATTTATTACCAATTGATATTGTCTATTTGAAGCTGAGGCTATGTTAGAATGAAAAAAGTTAACTTATAAACTAGATAAATAGATATCACCACTACTAATTAAAATGTAAGATCATCTTTCATCTTACACAAGCACACACACACACATATATATATATACATATATACACACATATATATATTTATTTCCCGTCATTGACTAAAATTTCGTTTTGCCGTGACACTATGCCAAGGTTTAAGCAATTGTTTATTACCCTGTAATGGGGTAATGTCATGAGCATAATTTATAAGGTATATATTTTTAGATTAAGAAAAGCTATGCTGAACTAAATGTATTTTAATGTTAATATTAAAAATTAATCACACTATGGAACCACCAAGATAACCTTGCTGATATGGGACTGAGACATTAATTGAAGAAAGCATGATGAATTTTTTTTTAAAGGGCAGTGCAGACAGGAATGAAAGCAAGTAGGCATGCAAACAAGAAGAGAACGTTTATTTCATTTTTATTTAGTTGTTCATCTCTGTTTTTCTCCCCGACCCCTGGATACAAACCCAGGCCTCAACATGTATGGGGACTGCAGAAGCCACCAACCTAACTGCTACTCTAACAGGGTGCACCTGCATGATGAATTTTTAAAGTTTTAAATAGAGCATGATCTTTAGATTACATACAAATTTGAAAACAGATCAAAATTAAATTTCCTTGCTTCCTTTCTTCCTTCCTTCCTTCCTTCCTTCCTTTTTTCCTTCCTTCCTTCCCTCCTTCCTTCCTCCTTCTTCCTTCTTTCTTCCCTCCCTCCCTACCACCCTCCCTTCCATTCTTCCTTCCTTCCTTCTCACTGTCACACTAGGCTATTTCTATTGATTCTTTAAAAATAATTCATGTTTTCTGGAGGTGAATTTCATCTTTTAAGTCAAGAGAAAACAATATAGTTAATTAAGTAGAATAAGATACATCCACATACCACATAATACCCTTTATTTAAATAACTCATTTATTTCTATAGACTTTAATCAAAATGGGATTATGCCCAGTTTAATGTCACAGGTGAAAAAGTTTATAGATAATTTAGGAGATTTCTAATATGACCTTATGTCATAAATAAAGTAAAAAGTTAAAATTAAAACCTTAAACTTCACAATAATAAGAATGTCCTGAAATTTGCTTCAGCCATATGATGTATATGGGTGTATCTATACATGATATTTCTTTTTAGATTCAACTATATTCAAAACTATTTTATTATATTTATAAGTAAGTACATACCCCTCAGATCTGAGTGGGCTGATTTCAACCAAAATATAAAATGCAATATACAGACTTATATTTACTAATCCTAACGATAACCTACTTGTTAGAGTTGAACTCTCTTATTTACCCTAAGCTTCTTTTAATCTAATCTTCATTATAAAAGAAAATTTTGAGGCTAAGCTATAGAAAATATATCGATCATCCTTCAGATTTAAGGAAACTAAAAACTAAACATTAAAAAATATTATCTAAGTACAAACAAGTTAAATGTCTCTGGATACATTTCTTAAAGCTGCTCTTTGAAAAGACAGCAATGTACAGATACAATGCTGATTACATACAGAGAACAGTGACCATAGAATTTATTTTGAAAGTGTGTTCAAGATGAAAAGTAAAGGAAAACTTAGTCATACATACGTGTAAGAAAGCCATGTGCATATGTTTATATCTATGTATTCTCATATATGTTTATATTTTAATTCAAATATTATAAATATAACATGCACATGTAATTTTTAAAATATATTAACCTTAATTAAAATGCATTCTATCTCTGACCTGCTTAGACAAAAATCTTGGGAGAATTATCTTGTTTCCATAGCATGTAAAAAAAAAAGGTACTGGATTCATGAATATAACCATGATGGAGTCCATGGAATCTTACTGTACCCTGGCATGTTTTTAATAACACAAAAATGAGCAAAATATATAACATAATTTTTCTAAGACAGTCTAAAACAGATAGTAAGGAAAACTGATTCCTGAGAGAGAAAAGGAAAACAAACAGGATAGGCTTCATGATATCCTGGGCTTTCTGCCTAGAGACACTTTCTGGATCACAGTGAAAGGAGAAGCAGCCTAAGCAGGGGATGGTGGATTCATTGGGTCCAGAAAACAAGATCAGAGGTCATGGAGGTTGAGCCACTAACATTTGCTTTGGAGACAGAGAAGCGGCAGCTATAGCAAAGAAATTCTGCCAAAACCTTATATATTCCTTTGTGTACTGATGAATATTAGGTCCTAAATCTGTCAGGTGAAACTTCTCAAGGCTTGGCAAATTAACACCAGAAGCTAAACCACTTCCAGAGCTTATAATTTCAGTAAAATGTAAATATTAGACTAGCCATACCAAAGGTTGGAAAGGTTGTGGAATACTTGGTATTGTCATACATTATTGATAGGACAGTAATGGCATAACACTGGGGAATAGTTTGCCAGTTTTTTACAAAGTTCAACAAACCATGAGCTCAGCAATTCTACTACTAGTTGTTTTAAAAGGGAAATGAAAATGAATGGCCACACAAAGAATTTCACGCAAATGTCCATGGCATGTAGATTATAACAGACAAAAACTGGAAATGATGAGATTCACATCAAGAAAAGAGATAAATTGTGATAGAGCCACGTAATTCAAATCTACTCAGTGACAAAAATGAACAAATTACTGATAACACACAACAGAATGAATCTCAAAAGCATGCTGAGCCAGAGAAGTCAAACACAAAAAAAATGCTTATTTTTGTTTATATGAAATCCCAGAAACTAATCTGTTATGGCATAAAGTGGTTGTCTAGGATTCAAAATTAGTGAATAGACATCTAAGAAAAACAAGGTATCTTTGGGATGATAGAAATGTTCTATATCATGATTTACAGGGAGATATATATATATATGTATATATGTTTAGTAAAACAAATTGCATTATACACTTTAAATGTATTCATTTTATTATATGCAAAATACACATCAAAAATTTATTTTTGTTATAATTTTTTGTTGTAAAATTGATAGAAAAACAACCTTATCCTCATGTTTCAGCTAAGTGCTTCCCAACTACATTCATCAGTTTCTAGCATGCCAGATTTAGAGTGTGGTGTGCAGATATACCTGTTTTATACTCTTAACCTAAAGCAAACCATTTTGATGAAATAAGATCTTCCTATAGCAAGCTAAGTAAAATATAAGTTGAGTGGAATGCCAATCTACCATATTTTGCCATGTATATGCTCTCCTGTGTATTATGCACATCCACATTTTTGGTCCAAACTTGCAGAAAAAAAATCTTTTGTTACCATTTTTTAATTTAAATTTTTAGTTGTTTGTATTTAGGTATGGGGGGGTTTGTATATAAAGGAACTTTAGCATTTATTTTTTAACATTATGGTACAAGAACTGTTATGTGACAAATAATTATAAAACACAAGATTAGATGTAAGGTACAGAAGCTTTTCTGCCTATTGTCTCCATAATTTGATGACTCTCTGTGGAAAAAGGTTCTAAGTGTCCGTCAGCAGCTCTGTTGCCATATATTTTAGCATGTTAATGAACTATTCACTTAAATCTTGCAGTGTCTGTATTTTTGTAAAATAACAGCCAGATTGCTAGCTCCTACTGAAAGCATATGAAGAGAAGTGTTGTACTCTTCACCCTATGGTAATAAAGTTGGCATCACCTATATCATCAAGTCAGAGTCACTCAGTCTGTGGACAATAATATGTCACTCTTCCTTTCATTTTTGTTGAATTGTTGCCCGAAATTATTTTCATTGCAAGTTCATTATAAGCTTGAAAAAACCATTTATCGTATTCCAGGGTATTATTTTGCATATGGATATCATTATCGATTTCTAGAGTTACACTTTTAACTCATAAGCTTAAATAAAAGAATTAAAAACCTTTATATAAATAAGGAATTAGTACTACCCATGTATAATGTGCATTCTTATTTTTCCCTCACAAATTTGGATCCCAAAAGTTGTGTATTATAAACAGCAAAATACGGTATGTTGTTTTTGACTCATATTTTATGCTAGATTATAAGCATTAACTGAATAGTAAGCACAGAATAAACTCATTTTGCACATCTCTCTTGCTGACAGTCTTTAGATCCATTTTTTTTCTTTAAAAATGGGGGAAATATTCCCTTTATTATTTAAAAAGCCATCAGCTTAGAATTTCTTAAGGGAAATAACATAAATCTTGTATTCAACAATGTACATTTAACCTCGATTTTGCCATTGTGTCAATGAGCATTTATGACCCAAACTAATATTTTGATTTACTTTCATTTTAGTCTGGAGATAAAACCATGGCATTTATTAAAAATTAAATTAAAATGTCTTCCGTGACTTTCCTTCAGGTAATTATGGTTTAGGTAAAATAACTAGCAGTGATTCTGTGCCCTCTGATTGAATCAGTAAATCTCATCTTTACTAACTAGTGTCCTGGCATGCTTTGGGAACATAATAGCCTGAATAAATACTTCAACACTATAATCAGGAAGAGAAAAATATGTTCTTCATATGCATCTTCTTGGTTCACAGGAATCATTATCAGCAAAGTATGCTAACACCCTTCTTAGTCAACTATTCACTTATCAAAATTTGGTTTAAGTCCTTTTTCTGTGTAAGATACACTCTAATCAGATTGTCTCCCACTCAGTATAATCTCTTCAGATCTCCCCAACTTTTATCACGCAATAGAAGAAAACAAAGTCCCACCCTCTTCTACAGGACATTCTCATACTTTGGCCATCTATGATAAACAAGACCCCAGGCTAACAAAGAGACACAGATAAAATGGATAAAAAAGTAAATGACCAAGAAAATAAGTTATTTTGAAACACTTAGAATGACTTCAAAGATTGCTTTAAAAATATTTATAAGATATATAGAGTTAATAGTTTTTCAAATGTACTGGGGGAAAATGTGTTGGTTGAATATAGTTTAACAAAATATTACATATTTTTCCTCCACATGCTTGGTATATTGCTGATCAAGTACCCTATAGATATATAATGTGTTCTAAGGTTTCAACATTGCCCAAAGATCAAGAGATAGATTATGTATCATGATGATTCCATAAAAAGTATAGATTTTTAGAAACTAAATGCAAAAAAAAATAAAAAAGATGTTAAAAATGCTTATGTTAAATAATAAAACTTATGTTCAAAAATCACCCCCCAAAAAGAATATCTCCTTTAACTATTGAATATATAATATGGGCTGTAAATTATTTTCTCTATTACATTGATGAAAGAACAAAGATCTATTTTTTTCTCTAAAAAAATAAAACAATATTCTCATATTCTGTGAGATGTTTTTCCTATATAATTATATATTAATTTTAATAGATTATTATATACAAATTTATATTCTAAAGAAACTGTGAGTACTTTAAAACAATTTATCATTCCTTAGAAAGTCCAAATTATTCAAAATAATCTTGTTTTACCATGGATTTTTAATATTATGCAATTAGATTTTAGACTGAGAGGCAAAAATTTCATAACTGAAAGTTTTAAATGTTTTAATTTTATTTCAGTTCGAAAATTGTTTTTAAAATTCATAAAAGATGTTTTTTGTTTTAGGAGGTTTTTTTGGAAGAAATGTATAAAGTAACTCATAACATAAATCTTTCTTATTACCTTACACAGAATATTTATTCTAAATGCATTTTATCTCTAGTCAATAATGGAGACACGGGCTGATATTGTAAACAATCTGAGTTTTCACTTAATTTAGAATACATGTTGAATTTGCATATTTTCCCTCTCCAGATTTATCATCAAATTTTAACATTTATAACAGTATTGGCTTAACTTCCCCCCTCCCACCAAACCAGTGTTAAATCTTCACAATTAGATTGAAAAAATAAAATATCTACATACTTGAACAAATTATAATATGCCCAGTAGAGTCTTCTCCCATAATTTTGTTTTTTTCCAATCCAGCACTAATGTATGCAAGCATTTTCGGAAATGTATCTGCAATTATCCAAAGACTATATTCGGGAACTGCCAGGTACCATATGCAGATGCTTCGAGTAAAAGAGTTCATTCGCTTTCACCAAATCCCCAATCCTTTGAGGCAACGGCTTGAAGAATACTTCCAGCACGCATGGACTTACACCAATGGCATTGACATGAACATGGTATGTATTTCTGTTTTCCGAAACAGAAGCACCACAGGCATTATTAACTACAGCCAAAATAGAAAAACCAGTCTCACCAGCTTTTAACCCCTTGCTTTTGTTTTCCTCTCTCAGATGTTTATTTTCTCCCCTGGAGATAGTGTCTCATTCTCAATTCATGGCATTGCATGGTGCTATATTTAGTTATACTGTGTGGCAAAGGCATTATAACATGATGCAAACTGATATAACTGTGTAGTAGAGTTCCCATTTCTGATTAGAGAGCGCATTACTGAATTGGGACTTGGGCTTTCCCCACCATAGTCTAATTGCCAGCATGCAAAAAATAGTTTCACCCATGTGCATAAATATTTGATAAGTAAACTGTAACAACTATCATACCCTCAAAGAGAGATCCAAGGTCCATACCAGGAAAATAAGAAATTTTTCAGAAAGTGTGGAAGAAGTTAGGGAGCTTAAGTTTGTCATGAGCATTTTATGATATTTCTATGTTTCCATTAAGGACAATTCTAAAAGAATTAACTATTTGTCCTTTTACTATACGTGGTTTAATGCATCTTTCCTTTCAAGGAGGAAATATGGATTCTTCATAACTTAACTAAATTCAACATCAACAATGTCTTTCATGACCTTTTCCTCCTCTTCTCAATATTCAGAAACCAACAAAACATTACTGTGGTTCAAAGAGCTCTTTTTATTACTAGAAAAGTTGCACATATATATCAAGTTATTTGACTAATGGTAAATTATGTGACAAATCCAAATGCTGTTGACATATCCTAGACCTATTAAAATATTGAAAATATGATGCCCTCCCATCTATCTGTTCCTCCAGTGGACAAGGACTCTGTTTCTAAGAACTCTTCAGATGATAAAACTATTCACATCTAATGATATCAGCAGCATAATACATTTTTTTGCAAAAGTGAGCCTGTAAAATTTTATCAGTCATATTCTAGCAATAACAAAAAAAGTTTAAAAATTAGCAGTCAAGGTGCAGAACACACTGCCTAATTTGAAAGATATATTGATATATGGATAAGTTTATCACAGTTATGTGAGAATTATTTGACTGAGAAATAAGAAACATACCATTATAAAATGTTTAATTTAAGGTGTGCCCTTGTGGCTCAGGTGGCTGAGGTGACTAGAATGTAAACCATGTAAAATCTAAGAACCCAAGTGTGAGACCCAGGGCCCGGGATGAAAAAAATTAATTGGAAGAACAATTCTATTAGTATGTTTTATACAAAAGTATAACAACTCCATGACTTCCTTATGAAAATTCATTTGATAAATTGAGCTCACTAAGGTAACACTAATTTCACAAGAAAGCACATACAGTTGAATCACTCTATATATTTCCATTTGTATTATGTGTAAGGACAATATCAGCCTTCAGAAACTATTGGAGATTCTCTAATGATGGGTTAGCTGAAGCAATGCTTCAGTAATAATTATTTATTATACCTCCCCTCTCCATGTAACTCTACTTTTGTGACCAGTTTTGTGATAGCCTATTTTGTGACAACTATTTATCTTTCATTGTTTAACTCTATTACCTATGAATATGGTTTATATACCACCTGCCTATTTACAATGTACTTATGAAAGATTTATCTCTTTCCTGTCTGCTTCATACCTTAATACATGGAATCACAACACCCACCGGTAAGAACAGGAGGTATTTATATCCAATTTAATTCTCGTGTAAATTGTGGAGAACACCCTTGTTATCTGTCAGGTTTAGAGCTTGTTAAATGATTTCCAATGTTAGTTCTGATCTTTACTGCATGATGTAGCAGAAGAAATACAAAACAAGAAACTGGGGAAGAAAACCTAGAAGAGGCCAAGTACAGAACAGAAATTCTTAGCATTAACAATGACTTGACCTCTAGTAATATTATTATACAGCTTCCTATTCCCCACGAAATGTCACTTCTCTGCCCCTACCCCCACTTTGGTAAAGGTTATGGGTATACGGTTTGCATTAGATAATTGTCATATAGAAAATGTCATTCTTTTTCATCATCCTCTATTTTCATGATGTAGATGCTTTTCTTTCCTCTCATCTGCATGCCTGTATTACATGATCCTGGAGTGTGTGAGCTCTAAACCATGTGCTATGGAGTCCTGCATGTGGTTTTAAGAGCTTGACTTTGCACGAACTTCTTGTTTGTACACAGTGTCTACATTTCTCATCTGAAAGTGAGTAAAAAATCAAAATGCAAGATAACTCTGAAAACTCAGCAAATGGAAGACGCTTGCTAATTAAGCACAATATGAAAAACAAAGTTGATTAGAGAAAAGCAACTGAACTCAAAGACTTTTGAGAGGTCAAAAAAAAAAAGTCCGAGTGGATTTTTTACTTCCAAAACTACATTGTTAAAATCTTCCTGTCTTGTTAGTTTATTGTTGATTAAAATTTAATAATAATTTAAGGTAATTTAAATTGATGTATTGTTATACATAAAATTCTATCAAACGGCTCTATTTTGCATCAGCATTCCATGTTATTTCACTTACGTATAAGCTTAAATATAATTTTTCATGAAACATTTCAGTTCGTTTTTACTGTTCAGCCATGTGCAAATGAGATACAAAATTTCCAGTCATACTGTATTATTAACCTAAAATTTTTTTTCATAACCCAAAACATTTGATTCCTTGATAGATCACAAAACACAGGGAAAAACTGACATAAAATCTGAAACCATGTTTCTTATTCCCTGTATCATTTGTATTTGTAAAACAACTATATTGCCAGAATGTTCCAGAGCCAACAGCATACTTATGAGCTCCCTTTCTGTTGAACCTTTCATGCGGTTCAGAGTGCAAAAGGAAAAGCGTCAGGATAATAAATCTAGTGACCAGAAGGAGTTCCTTTGCTTCTTCTATCAAGCATAGGTATAGTAAATACTTTCTCAAATATGACTATAGGTCAAATCTGTAAAGCCCCTTTTCCAGAATTTGAAAAATTAGGAAGGAGAAGATATTTTCTCAGATTAGGACTGAAGGCATCTCAAGAAACTTCCTCAAATCAGAGATGTCTTCTGACTCAGTTTTAAACTTTCTGACATTCCTCAATATTGCTCTCAGTTACACTGCCAAGAACTGAAAATCACTTTTGATGTCAGTGTAGAATCAAGTTTCCTTACAAAACACACCAGAACCTCTCTTTAATAAAGAAGGGCCCTTACAACCATGATTTATACAACATTCTGAATGAAGAGAGCAAGCCATTTGACAGAAAGTACTTCATAATTCAAAAGTATATTGTCATATATATCTGAGGAATGGGGAAACTTCATCTATACTTATGAGTTTATTTTAATGTGTAAAATCAAAATTATTGCAATAAAAAACTATATTGTCACAGAAAAAAAGACTTAATGAACATTTGAGTATTTTATTCTTTACCTTAAAATGTCCCCCACCCCAGTAATGCCTAAATAATAAAAAATAAATATGCCATAAAAATTCAGAAGACCCAAGACCTTGCTCTCAGTCTGCCACTGCTCTTGCACAAGTCACTTACCCTGTCTGTAATTTCATTCAACTTATTTTCAAATATTTTTTAAGTACCAGAACTCAAATGTGCTAAAGGCATAAAACAATTATTATGAGAGATTTTCTGCTTGAGAATGAAGATTCTAATCTACCTGTTACCCAATCTTTTCCTACTTGTGGTTGACCACTGAGTTTCCTTTATGGAGCATCTGCTTCAGTATGGAGTATTATTCAAATAGCACTGGGCTAGGGGAGTGGTGGAATGGTTAATAGGAGAGAACCAAAGGGATCCTTTTCAGATAAAGACAAAGATAGGAGTAGAGGCACATGTGATAGAGAACAAGGCAAAATTAAGGCAAGTAATCCAGAGATAACTTTGTTTTAGGTAGAAAGGATGGAAATGGAGTACATATTTAGCCTAGGGCCTTCATAGAGAGAAATTTGAGAAATAGATGTAGAAAAGAGTTGAAATAAGAATTAGAGGAATCAATTCTTCAGTACTGTAGACAGACAAGAACTCCTCAAAGATGTATAGGAAAGAAAACAGAAAGGTTGATGACACTGGCTTTGAGGAGTATGAGAAAACAGGGTATTTTTATACTACATAGTCCAGTCTCCTCGGTTAAGAGACTACTGGAACCTCCTCATAAAAGAGGGCAGTGTAGGATATGAGCAAGTTTAAGAAGGGGCGGATTCTCAGAAATGTTTATGAGTCAACCACATTGATTATAAATTCTGGTTATAAACAATGTAGGACTTTGAGTGATAGGCATACATTAATAATGATCATAAGGAACAATGACAAGCAAAATGAAAAAAAGAAAATTAAAAATAGTATTTAATAAAAATTCTTGCTTCTTAGGGTTGATGTGATTTTTAATGAGCATTTAAACAAAAATTTGATTTTCTTTCCTCCAATTTCTTATTCCTCTATTACCCATCAGAGTGGCCTTTTCTACCACTACCACAACCAACTAAACGCCATCAAAGTTTAGCACCCATTCTCTGCACTTTAATGACTTTATCTGTGCCAGACTTTCAGGTTCAAACCTATTTCACTCTACTTCAAACTGTTTTGATACATCATAATGAAATCTAATGATGAACTCTCTCATTTATGTTCAATTCAGCAACTTAGGGTTTAATGTCATATATTTACATTTATCTATCAAAAATATAAAGCAAAATTTACAAAATAGCATGACTTGTCCTCACCATATTGTTTTAGCCCTGCTTTATCTTTTCCTAATGATCTACATACTGAAGTTGATAAATACGGCCAATGAGAACATTTTAATTAGAATATTACAAAGCACTAGTAAAGGTATTAGAAATACAGTGCCTTCTTATATGAATACCCCCTTACTGGTCATGGATCCTGTTTCTAAAAATTCTTCAGAAAATAAAATCACTCACATCTAATGATATCAACAGCACAATTGATTTTTGCATAAGTAAGTCTTTGTAATTTAGCTTAATATTTTTCTCTAACCTGAAATACTCTAACAAAAAAAACATAGCTTCAAAATTAATAGTCAAGGTGTAGAAAGCATTATCAATATTGCCTTATTTGAAAGATAAGTGCCCATTTTCTGAAATTAGAAAGGGGGAGTGGAAATGAACAAAACCTGCTTTTAAATAAGAATAACCCTAAGTACTGATAATGTTTTTTTGATTTTTTGTAAATAAATGCCTGGTCAGAACTTACGAGTTGAAGTAAAATTGTTGTCTACAATGCACTTAATAGATACTTTTTCCTTCATGTTAATTAGTTGATGGAAATTGTCCTGCTCTGCAGAAACATGCTAGATAGTAAAATTATGCACTGACAGAAAGTCTGCTGGTAACAGATATACTTGCTTACTGTAGCCAGTGTTTGAAGAATAGATGCTTAAGAAAGAGCAAAACATGTGCCCTTCCTATTTTTCACCAAAGCTATCTACATTAAAGTATCAAATCTAACACAGGAGTGATAAATATCATCTGGAATCCTTTGATGTGAACAATCAAATTTAAGACAGACATTTTCAGGTCACAAATACTATGTTTAATCATGTCTCAGAAATGATGATGGTCTTCAACCACCATTAGGACTTATTTATAGATGGCATTATGTTGTTTCTGTACATAAATTTGGAATTTTGACATTAAATTCTCATATTTGCTGCACATTAAAATCATATAAAACTGCAGTGTTTTAAACCTGCCCACCATAATTAGAATTTCTTATAGTAAAGTCTGAGAAATAGTATTTGTATATGTGTCTTCTAATCCAGATTGAGAACACTGGTTTATTTCTCAAAAACTAAAAAAAATTTCCATCAATAATATTTTATAATTTTCCTCTTAGAAATTCTTACCTTTATTATTGACTTTATTATTAAATTTCCTATAGTTTTAACAGCCTAACAAATCAAACGTATTACATTTTTTGTTTCTTTGCCGCCTTATCAATGATGCAAAGTAAAAGTATTTATTTTCTATATGATCACCTTAGTAAGTTTTCTGTCTCTGATAAGATTTTTCTTTGGTTTATTTTGACTTAGTTTTGGGGGCTTTTATCTTGAGGAATTACTCTAGGATATTTTAAGTATGCAATTATGTCATCAGTAAGAAAAGATAAATTCGTTCAATTTTTTAAATAATAGTTATTGTCTCTTTTAGTTCACTGGTTCTACAAAACAATTTTGAATAATAATAATAACTGATTTTAATTTAACTACTTCACCGTTAAGACTAATACTTTTAAAATACTCTTGCACTCCTATAATAAATCCTACTTGGTCACTGATTTTTTGATACATTGCTGATATTATTGATGAGTGAAGTTTTTAGAATTTTGCATTTTTTTTTATAATGAGGTGATCTATAATTATATGCTCCTTAAATGGTACAGAGGTAAATCATATGTTAAATGTGTTCTCTTGGTTTTAATTACCATTCTAACTCTGCTCTGGTAGTTATTCGATTTCTTCCATTATCAATATTGGCAATTTATATTCAATAATTCATACATTTCATCTAGACTTTTACTATAAATTTGCATGCTGGATTCTCTTTAACTCATTTTTTTTCTGCATTAGCAGCTGTATATGATTTCTCATTTCTAAACTTGTATATTTTTGTTCTCTTTTCTTTAGCAGGTGTTTGAAAGATTTACATTCTTCCTTGGATTTTTTTTAAAGGAGTGCCTTTAGATTAATTTATCTTGTTACTATTATATTTTCAGCAATTGCCTTTTTAATTTTCCCAATTATTTATTTGTATCATTATGTTATTCTTAACGTTTGTGTTAGGATCTTTTATCGTTTGAGTCTTCTGTAGTGACAAAGACATTAATTCTAAACATTTTTCTTTGACCATAAGTTTTTATTTGGCTCCTTGGGTTTTGATTCGAAATGTTCTTCTTTGATTGCTTTCTAATTTTTTTTTAATCCAAAGGTTATCATGGAATGTGTTGTACCTGTTATTTTCCAGTCACCATTTTTTAATCTTTAGGGCTATAATCAAAGTTAGTATACTGTATAACTCTTCTACCTTACTAATGTTTAAGTACTCACACCCAGGGCAAAAGAAATCTGTGGTTGCATGTTTTTAAATGACTCACCTTATTTTTCCAAGGCATTTAGCTTTATTTTCATGAGAACTGTTCTTAGAAATCTGCTCTTTTTCTTTACACATCTTTCTTTCATGTGCTATGTAAGATTGAATTGTGTAACTTCACTAACAAGTACAGCTGATACAAATAGTTTTCAGAAGCTACATTACTGATTTATAACTCAAGTTGATGGAAGTAGAAATGTACAGGGATATAACAGTATCTGAAATATTCACTGTGTTGGGTAATAAGAGTCGATACGTTTTACAGAAATGGAGTCTTAAGTGGAGAAATAAGAGGGCTACTATTTTAAGAGCTTCCACTATTTAGCAGACAGTTCTGTAATTGCTGATGCAACCATAATTTTCTTTAGAAAACAATTGAATTGTTGGCTAGCACTATTCCTTTTAAGATACAAACACCTTAACTGGTACAAAATAAATTATCTTTTATATGGCATTCCTGTCCTTTGCTACTTACTGATAAAACTAATAAATAAAATGAAGAGGAAAAATTTTGTATCTCATCATCATGGGAGTAGCTTTAAAAATCCAGTTTGGTGAAGAGCTATGACAAGTCACAATTGTGAACAGAATCCTGGACTAACTTTGGAATCTTAATTACCCCACAAATAAAATCCCTATTTAATGCATTTACATTTCACTTTTCACATATGAATAATAGGATAATTGTGACCTTACATTCCTAATATAAAGTTGAAAAATAATAAAAAGATTTGATTCTAAAATATTATGCAGGAGAAATATATCTGAAACCACAAAAGCTGATTCAAGTCCAAGATATTTCAAGTACAGGGTGGTGTTTCTATTCTTACCAGGCAGATTACAACTCACTTTCCCTTACTTTGTGAACTAGTTCAGGTCATCTATAGTCAATACATTTAGGAAGTAGTATTTGCAATGAACCTACTATAATTACATATCTTTCACCCTATCCCTCACTCCCTCTCTCAAGTAAATGGGGTATTGAAGAATAGGTCCTGAAAAAGCTTCTCCATATGCAGATTTCTCCTCTTCTTTTAGAAGCCCTGCTTTCCCTCTAAGGATTCCTTTCAGAAACTGTATGATACCTTTTAAAATCAGATTTTTAAGCAGAAAAACTCCGGAACCCTAGTATAAGGGCGTGTATATAAAAACAATAAACCCCCTCTGCCTACACTTACCAACACTCCAAGTTGACCTTCATTCAATTTGAGTCAGATTAAAGTTTACATGTCTTTCTAAAAGCAAAGAAATATCTCACAGTTGTGTTGTTAACTGGCAGCAAGAGCTACAGAGCAGGGAAGGGGAAGGTGCAGGAGAAAGGACTCTTCATTTTCCAAGAAACATCTACTTGTATCAAAACTGGTTCAAGATTTATGACATTGTTTTCCATGTATATGCATGGCAAGTTTTTGTTCTACTAGCATATTTTTTCCTAAAAGATGTAGCTAAGGTAAATGAAAAAAAAAAACATGAGCTCTGGAGCATCTTTTCACGTGCCTGTTGACCATCTTTATGTCTTCTTTAGAGAAGTGTCTATTCAAATCCTATTTTAAATCAGTTGGTTTTTTGTTAATTTTTATGAATTCTTTATGTATTTTGGATATTAACCCATTGTTGTATTTAAGATGTACAAATATCTTCTATGGAGTAGGATTTCTTTTTCATTTTGATGGTAGTTTCTTCAGCTGCGCAAAAGTTTTTTAGTTTGACATAGTTCCATTTGCTTATTTTTACTTTTGTTTTCCTTGCTATTGGAATCAAATCCTCAAAGACATCTATAAGGCTGATGTCAAGGAGTATATTGTTTGTTTTTGTTTCTATATGCTTTGTAGACATGTCTTAATCCATGTCTTTAATTCATTTTTAATTAATTTTTGTGTATGGTGTGAAAGAGTGGACTAATTTTATCATTTGGTATTTCACTTTTCAGATTTCCCATCACCATTTATTGAAGAGTCTTGTTTTGTGCCATTGTATGTTCTTGGTACCTTTGTTGTAATTAGTTGTCCATATACATATATGGATTTATCTCCAGGTTCTCAGTTCCATACCTTTGATCTGTGTATCTGTTTTTATTCTAGTGCCAAGATGTTTTGATTTCTATTACTTCATAGTATAGTTTTCAGCTGCGGAGCATGATACCTCTACTTTTGTTCTTTCTTGGGATTATTTTTACTATTTGGGATATTTTGTAGTTCCAAAATTAAAACTACTAAAAGTATCCACCTATCGTAATCAGTTGTTTAACATTAACTATTAAACATGTAATCACCAAGGAAACATTAAAAATATGTGTTTGCTTTTCCTTAACCATAATTCATAACTGTAGAAATAATGTGATCTTGAATGACCTCAAAATTTTAGGCTCCATTAAGGAAGGGCATTAGCTTCAAGAAACAAGAAAAAAGCAAAGTTCTGCCTCTTATAAGTGTTTAGTATTTATCAAACACTGAAAGCCCACATGGCAAATAATGATTCTGAATCAGAAAATGCTATAAAATATTAAGTCTCTAGGGCAGAGACTTAAAGCTTAATCTGTCTTTTTGATAATTATGCTTAGGTTTAGTGCTTCATAAGGAGTATTAATTTGTATTTTGATTAATCCGAATTTGTTAAGCTTTAAGAGTGTTTAATGAACCAAAGAATTTTCCCCAGAAAATTTCCTAATGTCGGTTATCACAGTTACCAAAGTTGTTCATATGATTAGTTTGCTATTTCAGGGAATTATTTGCTACACTAAGACTATCTTTATAAATGCATCCTTTTTAGCCTGTTTTTAGTACTATCCTCTCTACAGATACACTAAGCGAAACAAAAAAGGCTTCATTACAACATAGATTTCCAGTACTTTCCATTACTATGTGAATAGAGGGTAGCTATTAGATTATTCATTTTGATTCCGTTCTTTCTTTCTTTCTTTCTTTCAAGGAAAGGTGCTGACAGGATTGAAGGCAAGTAGGCAAGCAGGCAGGAAGATAAAGAAGAAAGAAAATGTTTTTATTTTACTTTTATTTAGTTGTTTCTCCAGCCCAGGGGCACAATCCTGGGTCCTTAGGATATGTATGGACTTTGTTCATTGGGAAGTGGCAAACCTAACCACTATTCCACTAGGGCACACTACATTTTGATTCTTTTCGAAAGCAAATACAGGGGTTTGAAACACAATGGAATGAGTCTGGACAACGTATTAGTTAAAATTCTGTTGTTGACATGTTTCTAAACAAAGCCTTAACAATATACACACCATAAGAGAATTATTTGTAATAAAGGCTAAGGAAGAGCAGATATTGAATCTTGTTTTAAATTTGAGAAAGGAATAATAGATTTTGCTATCAATATGTTGTGAATATTTAACTTCATTTGGAATTCCTAATCTACTCAGCAGCCAGGTGAAAATGAATAAGGAAATAATTTTCTTTTTCAATCCTTCCCTTCTTTAATAACATGGAAGTCAGACTAGGAGTGTGGAGACTGTCATAGGAACAAAGGAAAGCCTTGAATTGCTGGTTGGAGAAGATAATCACCTCACATTTTCCAACTACAGGACATACAGTTATGGTGAAAGGACAAATAATATTGAAGGTGCTTATCAAAGAACTGTTTCAAGAGTAAAATTTAATATAAAATGTCACCTTGAAGGGTGATATAATGGTATCACATTAAAAAAATAAAAATAAAAACTATTAGTATCTTCTTCTGCTTAGACTCCATTTACTGAAGCCTGTTTTAATAACTGATTAGTATAAATATGTCAGTTTAAATTTAATGATTTACTTACATAAAAGTTAATAAGAGTAATGTCATTTTAATGAGCACACATATCAGAAGTTGTAGCCTTATATTAACTTCAGCAGTCATTCATTCCTAATTTTGTATTCAGTGCTCAGTACAGAGAACATTTGAATGCACATGCTACAAGACAGTAAATATTAGCAATATTATAATATTTATGCCATTAGGTATAAGTCAACATATATATATTTGAGTGAAATTTAACATAAGAGTGAATAGTTCTAAACTGATGTCTGGTCATGTTTAATAGGCACTTACTATGGAAGAATTATTTCCATTTTTGCTCTCATTATGATTGCTTCAGAAAGTTTTACATTGACTTAATACTATCTTGTTTTGTGATTATTGGTTGTTCTTTGAATATATTTAAATTTTTGGTCTTCTACTATTAAACTATAGAATTTATTTATTTTAAAATAATCACAGAGAATATGTTTAGTCGCTTAAAATAACAAATGTCTCATTTGTTGTACTCAATTTGAAAGTCCCAAAATGTTTTAGCTATATAAATTCAAGTAGAGGGAAATTATCCTTACATTTATCAATATTCAAGTGAACTTATATCACAATAAAGACATAGGGTTATTATCAGTCTTAAAACATTTTTTTAGAACTTCAGAAATTTTCAATATTTTTTCCACACCAGAAAATATTAGAAAAGTAAAATAAGAAATGTTTACTCAACTTAAATGACAGTTACCTTGAGGGTTTATTTCAACAGCATTTGTGGCAAAAATGTCCAAATCAGAATGAAAAGCAAATATAGGAAATTCTGGTTAGCTCTATAAAATTTTCTTTTTTATTGAGGAGGACTTGGTTTAAAAAAACTATGTCAATTTTAGTTGTGCAAGTTTACTCTTCATCAAATACATATCACACCCACCATCAAATTTCTAATAGTCCTCCAACACTGACCATTGACCTTTCACTACCCTTTGCTTCCACCCCTCACACTCTTTCCTCTCTTGTAATCTCAGTTCTGTAGTCAATGTCCAAGGGTTAGTTTTTGTTTTGTTTCACCTGTTCCTTTGCTTTGTTTCTTTATATTCTTGATATGAGGGAGATGATCAGATATTTCTCTTTGTCCTTCTGACATATTTTACTTAGCATAATGCCCTCTAGTTCCATCCATGTCACAAATTTCAGTATTTCATCTTTTTTTTTTCCCTACAGCCAAATAGTACCACATCTTTATTCATTTATCTGTCAGTGAGAACATAGGTTGTTTCCATTTCTTGACTATTGTTAATAGTGTTGCAATGAACATGAGGGGATTAATATATATCTTTCCTTTACTGTTATTCTGTTTGGAGGGTAAATACCCAGGAGTGAGATAATGGGATAACATGGAATTTCAATTCTTTTCTTTTTTTTCAGGAATCTCCATACTATTTTCCATAATGGTTGCACCAATTTACTCTCCCACTAATAGTATATAAGGGTTCCCTTTTCTCCACATCCTCAACAACACTTGTTGTTTCCAGTCTTTTGGATTAATAGCCATTCTCACAGGTGTGAGGTAATAGCTCATTATTGTTTTGATTTGCATTTCCTTATTAACAAGAGATATAGAATATCTTTCCATGTGCTTCTTGGTCATTTGTATGTCTTCTTCAGAGAAGTGTCATGGATAACTTCTGCCTATATTTTAATTGGGTTGTTTGTTTTTCCACTGTTGAGTTTTATGAGTTCTTACATATTTTAGATATCAATCTGTTTTCAGATGTAACATTCAAATATCTCCTCCCACTCCTCCCATTAAGAAGACTTTTTGTTTTGATAGTTTTTGTTGTTGTGCAGAAACCATTATATTTGATATAGCCCCATTTGTTTTTGTTTTTGTTTTTTCTGTTTCCTGTGTCACTGGAGTCCAGTCCTCAAAAAATAAGGTCAATGGCAGGAAAAATATTGACTATATTTTCTTCTGTGAATTTTATGTATCAAAGTTTCTAATCCATTTTGCATTAATTTTTGTGTATGGTGTTAGAAAGTTATTTGGTTTCATTACTTTGCTGTTTAGTTTTCCCAATGCCATTGGTTGAAAAGAATTTCCTTTCTCCATCGTATGTTCTTGGCTCCTATGTTGTAAATTAACTGACCACTGATGTGTGTTTATTTCTGGAGTCTCAGTTCTATTCCACTGATCTGTGTATCTATTTTATTCTAGTACTAACCTGTTTTGTTTAAAGTAATTGTTTCTTTATGGAATTTCTCTCTGGATGATGTGTCTTTTACTGTGAGTGAGGCATTAAATTCCCATACTGTTACTGTATTACTATCAACATCTCCCTATAGGTCTGTTAATATTTGCTTTATGTGAGTACTCCTCTACTGGGTGCATGAATATTAGTAAGTGTTATGCCTTCCTGTTGTGTTGATCTCTTTTATCAGTATGTAACGACCATTTTTATCTTGGTTACCTTTTTGTTTGGCTGAAAATTTATTTTATTTGAGATGACTATAGCAGTTCCTGCTTTTTCAGATTCACCATTGGTTTGGAGTATCTTTCTATATCCCTTCACTTGTCCCTCTAGATCTTAAGTTTCTTAAAAATAGCATAAAGTTGAGTTTCATTTTTTTAAACCATAAAGCCACTATTTTCCTTTTAACTGGTGAATTTAGTCTATTTATATTCAGAATGATGATTAATATTTGAGGGTTTTATATTACCATTTCAACTTTTGTTTTCTGGTTTTTCTTTCTATTTATTGCCTTGTTTAGTTTTTTGTGCTTCTTTTTGATTTATATAGAATCGCCTCTTTCAACAATTTTTGTAGGGGAGGATTCATGGCAGCAAATTCCTTCAGTTTATGTTTGTTAGGGAAAACCTTTATTTCTACCTCACATCTGAGAGAGAGTTTTGCAGGTTATAGTGTTCTTGGGTAGCATTTTTTACTTAGAGTATTTTGGAAACATTAGTCCATTCTTTCGTACTCTGTAGGGTTTCTGCTGATAAGTTTGATAACAACCTGATAGGAGCATTTGTGTCTGTTACTTGCTTTTTCCCCTGGCCACCTTTAAAATTGTTCCTTTGCTTGGACTTTTGATAGTTTCATCATTATATGTCTTGATGTACGTGTATTTAGATAACTGGGAGTTTTGTTGCTTAATTGACTTGTATGTTCATTTCCTTCCCCAGATTTGGTACGTTTTCAGCAATTATTCTTTTGCATATTTTCTCTGTTCCTTTCTCTTTCTCTTCACCTTCTAGGATGTCCATTATTCTTATGTTGCCTTTCCTAATGGAACCGGATAGCTCTTAGGATATTGCTTCCTTTTTTTTTTTTTTTTTTTTTTTTTTTTTTTTTTTTTTTTTTTTTTTTTTTTTTTTTTTTTTTTTTTTTTTTTTTTTTTTTTTTTTTTTTTTTTTTTT